>RHLO01000847.1:0-21013 GCA_003719415.1 Aspergillus olivimuriae
GCGCTGAGTGATGTTGGGGGGTGGACGGTGATGGTCAGTGTGTTCGGGGCAGTTAGTGGGGCAACGGCCTTGTTGATTTTCCAGTCGGATCCGGGGATGTTCTGGCAGAGGTAAGTGCTGGTATCGAGTGTGTCTGTGGTGATGATGGATGTTGTGTGGGTGTGCTGTGGCTGGGATGTGAATACTTTATTCCCACCTCGCGGCAAGGGATCATGGTATATTACATGGGAGTAGGAAATACTTGTCTCAGGCTGGGTTTCCGGGGAGACTCCATGTGGCTGGAAGTCAGTGCTTCGTGTTGTTCCAGTCCCCGAGAATCGTGTCCTATAAATGATAGATCGAACGATAGCCGACGTGCTGCACGAAGGAATTCCAAGAGAATAATTGACTTGTTCATCAACGATCGACTTGATCTGCGATCGGCACGTGCTGGCCCAGGGGTTCGTATTCCATCAACGGTGTGGGATAATTATAGAACACCACTCTGCTGGCCACGAACAAGCGAATTGTTGTCAGATCTCTGGTCTAGCTGTTGAATGAGTACTCCAGAGTAATAATTCCCTCTGCTGTTTCCAGATTGACCCCGACGGGCGCCAACGGTCGACTGCGGCGCGTGCGACGACACGGCGCCATCTCTCTGAAACCCCATTCATTTCCCCAGAGCCGCTTTCCCCTCTTCCTTCACACTCGGTCTCACTCTCCCTCTGACTTAACTCCGATTTGACGCTCTCGCACACACGACACTGTCTCCTGAGATCTTCTCCTCGCACTCCCCCACGGAGTCCTCTCTCGCATGCTTGAATAATGTCGTCCACCGCCACGGCCACCGCCGCCTACACCTCAACCACCCTGGTTGGAATGCTTCCCACCATCACCAATGCCACCGCCCTGTCGGGGAAGCCCTGTCCGACTTGTGGCCAGGATGGCCTTTTGGCGCATCACCAGTCCGACGCTCAACGGCACATCAAAGAGTTAGAAGGACACGTCGAGTTCCTCAACCTGCGCACTTCCCAGATGGGTACCATATCCCTCTCCGAACCCCTCCCCCGTTGAACACCATGCTAATGAGCCATGGGATGACCTCCAGCGGAGAAACTCGCGTACTACGAAGAAGAAATCCACCGTCTCCGACAGCAATCTCGCTCCTCCGCATCGTCCTCGTCCTCCGCAGAACCCTCCCGCTCTCTCTCACCGACACAACAACCCTCTCAAGGCCGCCTCTCCACGCTGACATCGTTCCTCCCCTCCCGCCGTCCGAGCACGGCCTCCTCCACGCAAACCACCGTCGCTGCAAGCGCAGGCGCACAGACCTCACCGCCGCCATCACGATCCCTGCAACCACCACAGCCCCGTAACGAAGAAACCGCTGAGCTACAGAACGCGCTCTCCCGGGAACAGAACCTCCGACACGCCGCAGAATCGCAGCTCTCGCAGGCGACCACCGAGCTCGAGGAACTCACGGCACAACTCTTCAGCCAGGCGAACGAGATGGTGGCGCAGGAGCGCAAGGCGCGTGCTCGACTGGAGGAACGGGTTGCCGTGCTGGAGCGTCGCGATGTCGAGAAGCGCACGCGCCTTGATCGGCTGGAGAAGGCAATGCAGCGGGTTGAACGGGTGCGCGCGTTGGTCAAGTAACCTTCTTGTGCTCTTGTTTGTCTTGCATCTTGTGTGTTTCCTCTCTCTATATTGTTTGTCGGTTTTTCGTTGCACACGGTTTATACCCCCCCTGGTTTTATGACTGGACGTTATTGGACGCGACATGATTATTCTACTGTACTGAAGGTGAGGTAGAGTGGTGACTGGCATATATACGGGTGAACGGCGTTTGGTTTTGTATACTTTGGGAGAGATATTCCTATATATCCATGTACCTATACAGGCTTGCTTTTCTAGGGTCAACAAAGCTTTCCCTATTTGGATGAGGCTACTTTCATCAGGGCGTTCAGGCAGTTGATACTGAGTATTTCCCATTGCCACAGTTATCATGGATGGGTCCAGGGTCAGCAGACGTGGGTGCTCTATGTCGCTGCTGAAATCGTGGTCGTGGAGGAACCTCCATCCCCATCCAACTCCAATACATACATAGTATCCCGGCCACTGCTCAGCACAATCATTTCTAGCAGCGGGTCCGAGACGAGTAAGTCAGGGAAGCGCCCAAATACTGAAAATCTCACGGATCACCACGGACGATGCCGAACTTGGTAGTATTTGTGCTGCAATCCTCACTCTCCGCAATGGTAGTATACATACATATTTCCTAGGGAATCGAATCTTCAGTATCAATATGGCATAATCATGTTGGATTCAACCGGCGCCAACGTTCAATAACGCCAAGCCAAAGGCTACCAGAAGGCTTGGTACGCCCTGATATTTGACCACAAGTACCTAGTACTGTAAAAGCTCTATCCTGATAATGTATACGCATGATAGTGTACATGAAAGACGCTGGAAGGTCCAAGCGATGCAGGCAGCGGAACGTGGGTCTGGAGCGGATGAGTGACCCACACGATATGTCTGCACCAAGATATATAACTGCTCCTCCGCAGCGTACAGACGGACACAGTCATTCCCTATGCACATAAACGATATCACCTAGACCACCATAGATACCAAAGACAGCACAATGGCAATTGGCATCGCTATCATTGGCAGTGGTACGTCTCTCCACACCAAATATCTATCATCCACAACTGACCAGTTCCAGGAAACTTTGCGCGCGAGGAACACCTCGTAAGGACATGCCCTGATTTACAGCAGGCCTCACACGGAGGAAGAACTAAATCAATGAATTAGCCCAACATCCGCGGCTCCCAGGCCTTCACCCTCAAAGCCATCTACTCCCGCACCGTCCAATCCGCCCAGACCCTCTCCGCAGGCGCAGTCGACATCTACGCCGAAGACGCCGGTCCCGGGAAAGGATACCGCGATCTCCTGGCGCGGGAGGACATCACCGCCGTTGTCATTGCGTATGCCATTCCTCTCCCTGATCCACCAAACCTGAAAGGTACCTAATGAACGCGAACGAGCTGATAGACTCCCTATCCTCGTCCAACCCACATTCATCCGCCAGGCCCTCGCAGCCGGAAAACATGTCCTGTCCGAGAAACCCATCGCGAAGGACGTCGCGACCGCCCAGGAGTTGATTTCCTGGTCCGCGGAGCACACGCGCAGTGGACAAGTCTGGGCCGTGGCTGAGAATTTCCGCTACCTGGGGAAGTTTGCAGCGGCGGCAGCGGAGGTGCGGAAGTTTACTGGAGGGATAAAGACGTTCCGCGTGGTGGTGCGCAGCTTAATTGGGAAGGATTCGAAGTATTACAGTACGTCCTTTTTCTCCCCTTCTTTGACTCTACGCTGTCGCTTTCGTCTACGCGGTTCTGACCGATTTGGGTGTAGAGACGGAATGGCGTGCCAAACCTGGATACCAGGGTGGGTTTGTCCTTGATGGCGGCGTGCACATGGTCGCTGGACTGCGTCTCATCCTCGGCGCGGAGGATCCCCTTTCCTCTCTCTCGGCTGTGTCCTGCCAGCAGCAACCTCATCTCCCGCCGGTGGACACTGTCGACGCGGTGGTGAAGACGAGCTCTGGCGCGACGGGTGTAGTGTCGCTGTCGTGGGGGTCTGCGGTGAACGACTTCCTCTTCGAGGTCACTTGTGGCGATGGCAGTGTGGTGACGCTGGTCGGGGATAAGGTGACGGTCAACGGGGAGGCGTATGAGGTTCCGTTTGAAGGGCGCGGCGTCAACAAGGAGCTGGCGGAGTTTGCGGCGGCGATTGAGAGTGGAGAGGGCAAGGCGCCGAGGCGGTTGTCGCCTCGTGAGGCATTGGCAGATTTGGAGGTAATGGAGGGGATGTTTTGGAGTGGAGAGCGGAATGGGGAGAAGAGGGGGTTGCAGTGTCAGGGTTGAAGTCATGTATATTATACTCCATATGGTTCTGAGTTCGAATCGGAAGATCGATGTTGAAAGACGGAGATGATCTAGACCACAAGCGGAGCGCCTGCCTGAGGCATCTAGCGAACTGCACGGGAGAAGGTGGATGAGTCAGCAGGGCTAGGACAACCCTAAGCCTAACTTACATAATCCCCAGTGGTGCGGCCCACTCGCTTAGCGAACCACTCGCACCGCCCTTGCCAGCCGGCCAAACCTCTCAGCGCGAATTTCGAGTGATCGTTTTCGAACCGTACGACAACTCGAGCGCCACGGGCCTACGACACCGACAAGGTGAGTGATCTTTTGTTGTCCCTTTTGCATCGACGACGCCGATATTAATTGATTGTCCAGATGGTCCTCGCAAAGAAGCACGTCCCCATCGTCAAGAAGCGTATGTTCATCAATCATTTCACACCTATTCTCTACCAGCCCAACTCCGTCCCGCACAGCACCCACGCACAGAAAGAATCAGCATCATCCCAGAACAGAAAAGAAGATGCCATCAAGATCATCCGTTCGCCTACACCATCCGTATAATCTCTTGCAAGAATGTCGGTCGTGAAACGAAATTTTTCTCAAACTGCGAAAGAGGCGGAACAGACATTGGTTTTTTCTTTCTCTCGTGAGAGGAGTCTGCGGATAAAATGATCGAATTCAACAGGAAGAAATTTCACCACAGTCGGCCTTGCTTAAGATTTCAGGAATTGGAACACGGCGCGGACTCTTCTCTACATACCCCACAGACACATTCATCACGACCGATACCGAACAACGCACGATGAGACTGATTGACTGACTGACCGTTTACAGGCACCAAGAAGTTCTGGCGCCACCAGTCAGACCGCTTCAAGTGCGTCCCGGAGTCATGGCGCAAGCCCAAGGGTATCGACAACCGTGTCCGTAGACGGTTCAAGAGCAACATCCCCATGCCCTCGGTACGTCTCGCCTGATCGATTCGGTCCCTGCAAACGTATCGGCGACGGTGCTAATACACACTTCAGATCGGCTACGGTAGCAACAAGAAGACCAAGCACATGATGCCCTCCGGCCACAAGGCCTTCCTCGTCCACAACCCCAAGGACGTCGAGCTCCTTCTTATGCACAACCGCACCTACGCTGCTGAGTACGTTTCTCCCACACCATCTCACCGGGGGAACCTCGTCTTCACAGGACTCCCGGAAGAACGAAGGAACAACAGAATCTAACCAAGAAATAGGATCGCTCACGCCGTCTCCTCCCGCAAGCGTGTCGACATCATCGCCAAGGCCAAGGCCCTCGGCGTCAAGGTGACCAACCCCCGCGGCCGTGTCACCACCGAGGCCTAAGTCATTTCTCCGTACCAAAATTAAAAATCTTTTCCTATTATACCAAATGGACCTGACCTGGATGGGGATTTGCGCGAACGGACGGTTGTACGGTGTCGCTTCGGTTTCTGTAGGGTCGTCAATTGAAATGAATCACTCAAATCGTGGCGATAACGAGGCTTTCGTATTATGCATGATGATAAAATGTTCACAAATTGGTTGGATTGCGTAGTTGTATGTGCTTTGTAGATGGTTCTTTGGATCGACGGTGTACTTATGATGTCGGTTTAAAGGGTGTGATTGTGAATGATCATCCGACTTGGTCCCGCATAGGTTCTTTCCTGCTCTACAACCTCCACACCCAGTGATCATTATGTCACGCATTAAACCACCCATGGACAGTGAAGTAAAATTCCCTCGAAATCAGCGATAGAGGTATTACGACCCAGATGACGCCAAGATCCTGGCTCCTTCACCATCTTCACCATCCCAAAGCAGCAACCCAATAGCAGAAGAACCTTTTTTCCATTCCTTCTCTGATCTTCGTCATATTGACAAGACATCCTGTCTCCAACGTCCACTCAGGTTTAAAGGGACCGGAACTGGATTCTCTCGAAACGGCTATCCACGCGTAAAAGCTGACATGAGGCTCCAGGATGGTCGTGATTCTCCCATGGCCAGGAGGTAGGACGCAGCAGGGGAATGGTGTCTGACCGATGGATGCTGGTTAATTGAGACGCTCCTGCTCCTGGAGTACGGATTCATCAAGTCCCCCGATCACCGATCCAGTCACTCGATGGCTCGGTAGTTATCAATCATGTCTCGGAAAGTTCTCTCAATCTCAGGCCCGTGTTCAGGATCGCCAAGACCTTTATACTCCCCGTGGCTCCCCCGATAAGCCGATCCCCATAAGGGCGTCAGTTGCAAGTCCTCGCGATAGACGATCCACAAGCGTAAATGCACACCAACCAGGGTGCCCGCATACATAAAAGGGGCGTTATGGGTTCGGTCCGCAAAGAACTCCTTGCAATCGTCAAGGGCTTCATCTTCGACCCCGACAATGCTGTAACTTTGCCTGGCAGAGGTGTGTTTTGCCTTGATCAAACATACAGTTTGGAGCTTCAAGTGTCCATCTGTCAGACAAGAGATGACAATATCAACGGCACGATCGGAGTTTGCGTATGGTTCCATTACCCCATTGACAAAGACCGAGCTGTAGTTGTCCCCCGCAAATACAACTTTGTTTAACACATTCTCTTACACTCGGACAGAAACTCGCTCCTTTGGTAGAATGTAATTCTCAGGTGGTGGAAACTGGATACGAGCTCTTTGGTACAAGTCGTAATTAGCCATGCTGATGAGGCCTTGTACAAGAGGGCCAGAGCTCATCGTGGACACCGGAGGGACGTTCATCAAAAGACAAAGGGCAAACTTATACGATGCATGTATCGTCCTGCGACTGGGAGGCTGTGGCAGTTATAAGACAGCGCCACAATGAACCCCCCAAATCTCCAGCGTGCACAGAAAACGTTTGATAGGTAGAGCTCATTGCCAAGGCAGGACTCCCATGAGCCAACTCGATCTCACCATTCTATTTGTTCAAAGCCCCCATTGAATCATGTTCATCCTGCCAGCGAAACGGAGCAGGGCACGGATCGTACGCTCGTGCCCCTAACCATGAGCTGGCAGTCATTTGGACAAGGGACTTTTCGCGTAAGCACATTTTCGTCTCATCTGGCAGCCATCAAGCTCGGGGTCCAGGACCATGGGAGCCAGCCTGTCCTCCTGCAGTCCTCTAAACCTGCATAAAGAGCAGAGGAGGAAGGATCAGGTTTCTATGTCTGACTGAACACCGTGGAGGATTATCACTCGCTATCAGTCTGCCCTGTCTGACGGGTTTTCAGCATATAATTTCTCAAGTGCCCTGAATCCCTGCATACCATTGCGAATACCCCAATTCCCTTACCATTAGCTTCCCACCAGAGATCCCACATGCGGTTCCTTCTGAAATATTCCAGAACCAGGTGGTTGGCATTTCTACTTCGTCATCGGGGAGATTTCGAGTCGGCAGTGCAAAACCCTGCAGACACGCTGCTGATAAACGATAACAAAGGATATCTCTATCCCATAGACCTCCTACTTCATGAAGGTCATGAAAAGCTAGCCGCGAGCAGTCTCTTGACACGCTTGAGGGCTACACGCTGGAGCGATGCCGGAGAGGGTCAGGTAAATTTATTTTGGGAAGGTCTCTTCAACGATGAAATGGAAAGAATGGAAGGCCTAAGCGAGATATCAAGCAGACAACTGCCTATGAAGAACGGCCCCGAGCTGTAGAATGAGCAGTTTCTGTCTTTGAGCTGAGAACGGTACAGGATGAGCTCGATATACTTGGTATCATCAATATGCACATTTGAATGCAGGTCTATACAGTCATGCCTAGAGGATGCGCTGAAATGATCCATCTCTAGGCCTTGTCATAAGCACTCAGGTCAACCATTCCAACACCCCTCAGCAGAATCGGTGCCTGCTTCTCTTTCTTATCATCTTCATCCTCCATGCCCTCCGGCACAGCACCAGAACCAACCACTATCTCCTCCTCGACCGGCACAACCACCCAATCTGGCACTGCACGCGGGCCCTCCTCTCCCTTTGGCGGCAATGCCCATGTCGGCATTGCACTGCGATACTTCCAATCCCCAAGCGCATCCGCATACGCCACCGCATGCAAGAAGATCCCCAGCTCGTGCACTCCGGGATCCGTATACAGCTCCGTTCCACAATCTGCACACACCTCTCCAGACAGCCGCTCGCCTTTCCGCTGATGGTACGCCTCCACAGCCGCCTCATGCTCGCGCGACATGATCTGCTCAACGATCGTCGAGTCGGTGCCCGGTGGCACCGCTGGCGCAGTCGTGATATGTGTGCGGTAGCTACCTGTGTCGGCCTCACCGCCAGCAGCACCAGCAGCACCAGTGGCACTCAAATCAGCCACCTCCGTCTTTCCCATTGCATTCAGCCGCTCCATAATCTCCTCATCCCGCTCCCCCGACGTCTCCTCCTTGCCCAGATCAGGCCCGAAGACTTTCCGATTCGAATAAATCGGGTCGTTCGTGATGGGATGGCCAAGGAACTGCAAATGCACCCGGATCTGATGCGTCCGCCCCGTCAGCGGCAGACAATGCACGATGCTGTAGCCTTCGTCCTCGTTCGCCAGTGCAGGCGGCGGCGTCGCAGGCCTCTGACCCCCTTCCCCATCCACATCCAACGGAGGAGGAGACGCCGGCTCCGAGTTCGCCGGATAATACGCTAACCGGCGGAACTTCGTCGTGGCGGTCTTCCCCGTCGCGCGAACCCGATTCAGCCCCAGCTTCGGACTAACCTGCATAATGGGCTGATCGCACACCACGACTCCATCGGGGAACTTCCCCTTGACGCGCGCGACATACTCCTTCTGCACGGAGCGTTGTTGCAGCTTCACGCACATGCGCTCTGCGCCTTTGACGCTCTTCCCGATGAACATGACGCCCGAGGTGAGGCGGTCGAGACGGTTGCAGGGACGGGGGAGGTAGTCGGCTTTGTGGTCGTTGCGAAGGATCTCGATGATGGAGTTGTAGTTGTAGCGGCCGGCGGCGTGGACGGGGACACCGGCGGGTTTGTCGATGACGAGGAGGTCGTCGTCTTCGTGGATGATCCCGATGGGGAGGCCAGTGACGGGGGGTTCGTGCCGGTGGAGGGTGTGTTGGACCATTTCGCCGTTTTTGAGGATGGTGTGAGGGCCGACGGGCTTGTTGTTGACTTTCACTTTGCCTTCTTCGAGGGATTTTTTCTATCCATTGGTTCTTGCGTTAGTTCCTGCTGCCCATGCGGGAGGGATTGGGTGTTTGGGCCATGGGGGACAGGAGAACGAACGTAGTATTCCTCAGGTCGGTCGCGAAACTCCGAGGTGAAGATGTCGATCATCTCGCGACCACGCCAGCGTTGCTTGCAGTAGGTGCGATATTCCCAGTAGTAGGGCTTGACGCGACGGAATCCCGACTCGAAGTAGTAGGGCTCTGGGAGGGGCTGGCCCGGGGTGACGGGGTCGTCGAAGGAGCTGCCGGGAGGCATATTGGCGGATGGTCCTTGACAAACCCTCAATGGTGTGCGAGGATGCGAAGGGAGGGGTGTCTGAATGGGAGTGTGGTGAGGGTGGTGGTGATGGCGGGGAAGATGTTTGGGTGGGAGAAAATTTCGGCGGGGAAATTCTCCAGTGACCCGATAAGATCTCGCTATCTATGTACATCCATCTACTACAAGACCGACGAGGATTCTCAAGGGAATGTGACATTGGGTCATGGCCTGTTTGTATTCTGGAATATAAATCAATTCTATGTCATCTCTATCAATTTCTAAATTGGTAAACCTATCATCATCTCGTATGCTTCATCCTCGTGCAGATATATAAACTTAAGCCTGCTGGGCCTTTGCCCAGATTCCCCTCGATGCGAGCAGTGTACTCACCACCATCGTAACCCCGACCCCAAGATCCCCTACAGGGATCCACCCCATGAACGACCCAGGCAAAGCCAAATCACACGCATCGACCACCATGCGCTGGACGATCGCCCCTCGCGACACCGGACGAACGGCGGTCTTCGTCGGCGGGGTCGCTTTCCAAGCCACCAGTTCGAAGAAACTGCGCAGCAGCGACAGACTGATGGAGTAGAACCAGAACTTGTTCGCTTCCATGAGCAGTGGAGTATACCAGGTGACCGGCCAGATGTCCATATCATGGAGCTGGTGTGGTGCAGTCAGCTTCTCCGTTCGTCCACCTGATGCGTACGCGTACGCGCGCAGGCAAGGGGAGGGGAAGAGAAGACATACGATGGTCAGATTCTCCAGCGCGCAGAAGATGCCCAGAGAGCTGAGTTCGGCGAACTGCATCAGGGTCCAGAGAGTGCCCTGGGAGGGGCCATTGCCGAAGAGACAGTCGTAGGCCTGCTCGAAGCAGGTGTAGAAGTCGAGTAGACGGAAGTATCTCCGGCCTGGAGGGTTCCGTTAGCGTGCATTTCAGAGATATACGCAGCAATTGAGGGGAGACTGACCGAGGGCTAATTGCGACCAGGCAATGGAGCAGCGCTTGGTGGTGAGGGCGTCGGAGGAGAGCTGGGCGATCACGAGGGCCAGCGCCTGGATGAAACGTAGGGTCTTTTCCAGACCGGCGGTGACGCTGGTGAAATTGATGAGCTGCTTGAGCAGGGAGGGGGCCATGGCGGGTGGTAGATGTCGCAAGTGAGGGACGGATGGATGTGTGTGTGGAGATTTGGTGCGGGAAGAAAGATGCCGAATATCAATTTGGCAGACTTGCGATAAGCGATACGAGGTAGCATGCAGATGATGCTGTCGATGAAGATGGCTTTAGGTTCGCCACCCGCTTGACTCGAATCTGCGTTTCTTGTTGGATTCTTGTTTCTTGAAAGTGGTGAGATCTGTGTTGTCACGGATGACTGGATGTTATGTATGTGCTTTTCATAGCAATAGGACATCCCCTCACGAGCCCTGCCTGATACATAGGTGAGAGTCTCACACACGCTTTGACAGATGACTGAAGGAAGAAGGCCAAGAATCATCGCAGGATAAACATCCCTGCTGGTGGATCTCTGGAATCTAACCCCAGAATACCAGATTATCCTCCTCTCATGCCCTATCGCAACTAGCCTCTGGAAATGGGCGTGTATTCGGAATTATACTTAGGAGACACAACCCTCTGCATGGGTTCGTCCCAGGAATACGAGAACGCCGCCCAAGCGGGGGAAGGTATTGGGGTGGTTGAAGGAGTAGTTCTATCCTTCTCGTTTGTGGTTTGTTTGGGTGTGGTGGTTACTCGAGGTATATGTGTCTCTGTCTATAGCTTGTATAGAAACGCCGCGGGGAACGCTTTGATTGTCAATGGGAATACACTTATGAAGAAGAAACAAGATCATCTGCATTCAACACCAAATTTGCGAAAAACAACGGCTCTCGCACGAATTCCTCTGCTCGGATGAACTCGTCGACGGTATGCGCGCGATTCAAGTTCTCGACCAGATTGATTGGCGTGAACCGATAGATATTCTTGGTCAGTTTCCAGAAGAACTTCGTGTCCGTGTTCGCGGGCATCAGGTACGGCGTGACAATCAGCTCGTCTCCAGCAGTCACCGGACGCAAAGTGTGTCTGATTGTACCGGAGAGGATGCGAAAGGCTTCTGCATCGGTGGGAGACACGGGAGCTGGCTCGAGAGCATCGATTCCACGCAGGGTGATCTTCTTTCTTTGGTCTGTTTCTGGATCTGTCTCCCAGGCAGAAGATGGATGGAATCCTTCAAAGACCATATTATGTTTCTTCGCAATCGGCTCGACAAGTCCCTCATAATGTGCCTCCACGTCAGCAACAGACGTTTCCACAGCCAGACGAAGATTGACCATCGCAGACGCAAGCTCCGGAATGGCATTAATCTTCACCCCCCCGTGAATCTTCCCAACCGACTGACTCGTCCGGAACGAATAACGCAAAGGATCATCCAATGCAAGCGCCAACTGCGCCTGCGCATTAGCATCCCCCCTCGCAACGCGAGGCAACGCCCGTCGCACCTCACCCGGCACACTCTCCACCGGCGCATGCGCCGCCGCACACTGCAAGAAGTCAAACATCGGATTCGCAGCAGTCACCCGACCAGGGAACGGCGTATTCTCAACCGCGGCGACAATCTCCGCTAGGACCCCGATAGCGTTATGGTCGGGGGGATTCGACGCATGTCCACCCGGCGCCGAAACCGCAATCGCAACATCAAGATAACCCTTCTCGGCGGTGCTCACCATCGCAAACGACTGGTTAAACGCCGTCTGTAAGCCAACGGACCCTTCATCGATGATGAGAAAGACGCCGTCGTCTCCGTACCGGGCATGCAGGGCGTCGGAGATCGGTCGTCCGCAGTTCTCGCCGCTGATTTCTTCGTCGCAGCCGAAAGCGAGGATCACGGTGCGTTTGGGCGTGAATCCCGCGCGGATGAGGAGGTCGACGCTCTCGAGGACGGATATCATGTATCCTTTGTCGTCTGTGGCGCCGCGGCCCCAGATGCGTTCGCCGTCGTAGTAGCCTTCGTAGGGGGGATGGGTCCATTCGCTGACCGTGTCGGAGAGGACGGGCACGACGTCTTGGTGCGCGAGCATCACAATGGGTTTGGCGGTGGTGGGGGGCTCGCTGCCGGGCCAGGTGAGGATGAGGCCGTGGGTGTTGGCATGGTCGAGGGTGAGGGTTTGGAAGATGGCTGGGTAGTGGGTTTGCAGGTAGGATTCGATCTGGAAGAAGATGTCCCAGCGTGGGTCGGTGCCGATGGGCTCGAGTTCGTCGTAGCTTTCGGAGGGGATGCGGATGAGTCCGCTGAGTTTCTTGATGATAGTGTCGTGGTAGGTGGGGGATTCGACTGTGGCACGGATGAATTGCTCGATTTGTTGGTTCTTCGGGGAGAGACTCGGTGTTTGTATACACACGTCGGTGTAGTTGTAGTTGATGTCGGTGATCTCTGAGGAGAACGAGACTATAGATGTCACCACGTCCACGCCTGCAAACCAGGCCGAGACCAATCCGATCAGCACAGCTCCAACCAGGAGTATGGATGCGAGTCCGCTGCGTCGGCTGTTGTCTTCTTCTGGCATATTTCTGTTTGTACCTGTCACCCACGGACGTGATGCTGGATGAGGGGTTAAGCACTCGCTCTTATCGGGACTTGTTTTATATTGCCGGCTAGCTTTGGCCCACCTGGCTTGGAGACGGTGGGGCAGATGGTCGTATTCCGGATTACTACGGTCGTATCATCGGGTGAATGAGCTAGTATTCTGGAATTATGCGATACTAGTCGGTGGTGGCTCCATTGCTCCAGTATTACCTCGTGGAGTCGGACGTGGAGCCGAACTGTTATCAATGTCTCTCCTCTCCTCGAACGTCAAATAGCCGACCGGTATGTGCTTGGTACCAATAGAGTTTATTCCCGGGAAAACAGAAAAACAGAATCACTCTATCCGGTAGATCAGGGACAATGCTAGCGTGGGGAAGGTTGTAGTTTATACTTCGACTCCAAGTTCTCCAACATCACCCAACCCTACTCCATACATGCACGCGCAACATCACCACCCACACACGTAACCCAACACCAAAGAAAACGTATCCCTCCATTCAAAACATAAACGAACAAAGAAAGAGACAAAGAAAATGTCCTCCAACGAATTCCGCAGCGACACCTTCACCACCCCCACCCCCTCCATGCTCCAAGCAATGACAACCGCCACCTTCGGCGACGACGTCTACGAAGAAGACCCCACCACCAACGCCTTCCAGGCCGAAATTGCCCGCCTCACCGGCATGGAAGACGCCCTCTTCACCCTCTCCGGCACAATGGGCAACCAAATCGGCGTGCGTCTCCACCTCACACAGCCCCCGCATTCCGTCCTCTGCGACTATCGCGCCCACGTCTACGCCGAAGAGGGCTCCGGCCTCGCCATCCTCTCCCAGGCCATGGTCACTCCAGTCCATCCCAAGAATGGGCTATACCTGACCCGCGACGACGTGGCTGCGTGGGCCGTCCTCGGCGATGATATCCACACGGCGCCGACGAGGGTGATCAGTCTGGAGGTCACGATCGGCGGGGTGGTCACGCCTGTCGACGAGATTGCGAGAATCGCTGAGTTTGCGCGCGAGCATGATATCAAGGTGCATTGCGATGGGGCGCGGTTGTGGAATGCGAGTGCCGCGACGGGTCACGCGCTGGATGAGTACTGTCGGTACTTTGATAGTGTGTCGATGTGTGTGTCTAAGGGGCTGGGGGCGCCTATCGGGGGTGTCCTGGCTGCGTCCAGGGCGAATATCAGACAGGCGAGATGGCTGCGCAAGCAGATGGGTGGGGGCATCCGCCAGGCTGGCGTGTTGACGGCTGCTGCGATGGTGGCGCTGGAGGAGGTGTGGCCGACGATGCGGGAGACGCATGCGCGGACGAAGCGATTGGCGGCGGATCTGGAGAAGATGGGGGTGGTGCCGCAGATTCCGGTCGACACGAACTTTTTCTTCATCGATGCGAAGCGGTCGGCGGTGGATATGGGGGTGCTGTTGGAACAGTGCGAGCGGTTTGATGTGAAGCTGATGGATGAGCGGATTGCGATGCATCATCAGATCAGTGAAGAGGCGGTGGAGAATCTGAAAAAGGCCGTTGCGGAGGCTGTGAAGATCACCAAGACGCTGCCTCCGGGGTATGTGTCTAAGAGGCCAAGTGGAGGGTATGGGAGCACGTCCAAGATGAATGAGTATAGTTAGATAGTAGACAGTTTGGCATGTCAATTTTGCTACCTAGATAGCAAGGTATACAGAACTATGTCAGACAGACTAAGCACTCTGCGTAGGATCCCCCAAAGCCGCTGCAGACTGATACTCGCTAAAGTCATACTCGACGTCGTAGTCCTCCGCATCAATCTCTCCATCCGACAACTCCACATCCTGCAGATTCTCGCCGTCATCCTCCTCTTCCGCCGTAAATCCATAGTCCTCCTTCTTCAGCTTCTTCCACGCCGCCAGCGTCTGCTTCCGCGTCAGACAGAATGGCAGCTTCGACAGCGAGACACTCCCAGTCTCCGTGACCTCGACCGTCTGTCCGATGGAGCTGGCCGTGTCGGTTGCCTTATCCATCAGAATTATATGGATGAAGAAGACCATACCGGGCTGGGCAATAACATCCTGCCCCCGCACAAACATCGGGAAGTCCATCCAAGTCGGCGAAAACGTCGCCCCGACACTATATCCGCAGGAATTGAAGCGCTGGTCGCGGAAGCCATTCTCATCAGCGACTCGCGCATACGCCTCGAACACCTCACCGATCGGACGTCCCGGCTGAAGCGCTTCCATGCACGCCTGCATCTGCAGGATGTTGACTTCATGCATGCGTCGCGCGAGCTTGGTCACTCCGCCGATGGGGATAGTGCGCATCAGACACGCGTGATAGTGCTTGTAAACAGCGGCGTGCTCGAGCGTCAGCTGGCGCTCGATCTTGTCCTTCCCGGTTGAGTACCGTGTAAGCACGGCCTTGTTCCCGGATACCATGATGTTCTCGTTGGCCGGGTCATCGCCGCCGCCCTCGTAGACCGTGCCGACGAGCTCGCGCCAGAGGTCGCCTTCGTAGGCGCCCGGCTTGGCCAGCTTGAGCGTTCGCACGAGGGAAAAATCGGCCAGATAGGCGGCCTTGCGTACTTTGCGCATTTCTGCGGGGGACTTGATGATGCGTAACTCGCGGGTGAGCAGATCGCTGGTGTCGACGAGCGTACAGAGGCCGGCGACTGCCTCCTCCAGGAGTTTGCCCAGTTTGTGGGTGAGAGAACATGAGTCTGGCTCGTAGCCGATGCGCTTGGAGGGTGAGTCGATGCCGAAATCCTTCAGGACCTTCGGCACCAGCGAGACGGGGTTGCTGCCGGCGTCGTCGGAGCGAATCAGCACATCTTTCTGGTCCAAGGTGGAGGTGAAGAGCGCCTGGCGCAGGTCAGGAATGCGGGTGATCAGTTTCATGGATCCGTCGCGATGGAAGTACATCGCTTGGAAGAAGACGTAGCCGAAGGTGTCGAAGCCGGTCAGGTAGTACAGCGATTCCTGCTTGGTCATGAGGATGCCGTCGAGGTTGTCGCGCTCCATGAGCGCGAGTACGCGCTGCTGACGCTGTTTGAACTCATCCTCGGAGAACCAGAGGGCTTTTTTGAAGGGAAGGACTTTCTTGACCGTCATTGTTGATCCAATTCAGGTAAAAAGCAGGTTTGGATAGACGGTCAGGTAGATGGAAAAAGATGAAATATGACGATGGAATGGATGGCTCGATGGTAATCTCCTGTCTTATATTCCCTGCTATCCGCCCTTGAGCGGGGGAATCGCAAACTATCTTACTCCTAGAGCATCGGCTGTCGTCTAGTCGTGTTACTCCATCGATATCAGCCAGTCTCCACCACGGCCGTTGGAGAAGCCACTAGTAGCAGGCTCGTATCAACCCAGCGACCTGTGCAGCGATGTAACGGCGGAGATAACCCCCAGTCGGGTTTATCAGTCCAGAGCTCTTCATAGGTCCATTTTGACATGGCTGCTTATCTGGTGTTGAGACCCCGCGGAAAGCTTAATCCTTGCATTATGTATCAGCTTGTTTCGATGTTCCATGGGGACTGTCCTAAAAAGGTTCCAAAGTATCTATCATAGTATACTTCTTCTCAACTTCATGTCAGCTGAATCTTGAAAAGATGACTGAATGTCCGTCGCATCCATGTTGTTCAATCTAAGCAGGGCCTTTGCTGAATCTTGTCTTGCGGGCACTTGGCCGGGGCGTCATGCTGGCAGACTATAGAGGAAGGTATATTAGCCGAGCATACTTCTCAGCACCAGCATCGAATACGAAGGATTGGCATGGGATTGTTACGTGGCAAATCGAAAGCACTTACGCACAAACGATTGAACCAGGTACTATCGTCGGTATCGGACGAAGAGATCATCTGATTTGAGCTGAGATACGTTCGTAATGAACGTTTCCTGACGCGGTAAAATTTGGCGTCGAGTAGTTGTGAGTACCTGGAAGGATCTATGTGAGCCTATATAGCTCGCTTCTGGGAAGTCTTATCACCTGAACATGTCTTGTCTCTTCGAAGTCTGATGAATATTGCCGGCGACAATATTGGATAATCAAGAGGGAGCATGGTGAAGAATGAGGATCAGGGTCGACTTAAATCACTCAAAGGGCTGTTTTTCAATAGACACTCACATTTTGAAGATAGCCATGTGAACATCGGGGATCAGAAATCTGGGGTTTCCGTATAATGATGGCCTGTAGCAGGATGCGGATGAGCTGCATGAACCAGAAATGGAAGGCAGATAATCGTCATACACAGCCCATTAAAGGTGATTGAAAGCATTGCTATGGATGTCAATAGTCTTCACATGATACTAGTCCATATAATAGTTTCAGAAAGATTGAATCACCGTAAGCAAAGGAATGCATCAGAGAGTCGTTGATGGTGCGTATGTGTTTGGGAGTAAAGAAGCAACCAACAATAACGGCTCCTGCATGAAGCATAATTAGTCATCATACACACTGCCGTCAACACTGACGATCCTTACTCCAAACGGAAGACAACCGGCAAAAGAACCTCGGCTCTCGTCCACCGAGGAGCATCTCCATCTCCTCCATCTCAACGCCATGCATCTGCTGGACAGTGCATCCATATAACAGCCAAACACCCGACCTCCCTCCTCACGACATTGCATCCAGCCAGGTCTCTCGCCCACCACCCAAAACATACAAACCACCATGGCGCCCAAAGAAATCGAAGCAAAGAAGCGGCGCACCCGCAGCGACTACCTCTTCCACCAAGTATACCGCACAAGATGGTACCCCTCCCTCGTCCCACCTCCCAAACACCGCCAATCCCAATCCATCAAGCCAGTAAAACCACAAAGACTAATCCCAGGAGAAACAAACAGGTTCGACAATGACATGTACGCCCACCTCAACAACACCGTCTACGCCCAACTCTTCGACTCCATCATCAACGCCTGGCTCATCAACGAATGCGGCATGGACCCCTTCTCCCACAACAACGCGGGCCACGAGCGGTCCGCCACCGTATCTGCCGCCGGTGAAGGCCCTTGCAAGCAGGTCGCCATCATGGTCAACTCCTACTGCGATTACTTCGCGTCGGTCGCATACCCGGACGTGCTGGAGCTGGGGCTCCGCGTCGTCAGCTTGGGGAAGTCGAGTGTGGTTTATGAAGTGGGGGTGTTCAAGGAAGGGGATGAGCAGGTCAAGGTCGTCGGTGGGTATATGCATGTTTGGCTGGATCGGCCGACGTGGCGGCCGGCGCCGGAGGGGATGGAGCCGAGGGTGAGGAAGGCGTTGGAGAGGCTGATTCCTAAGGAGGAGGCGAAGTTGTAGATCATGTTACGTTTATACCAGAGTTGTTTTTAATATTGATATGCTGTCGGTGGGTTTAGTCGGTGGGATCGCTGCTGTGGCTCTGAAGTCCATTAGAATTGGTTATCTTGCGCTAGCTGCAGAGCTGCTACCTAAGAGGCAAGCAACGAATCAATGGCATTTTAAATACCTTCACCTGTTTCTATCACGGTTAGTTCATGATATGTAGAAGAGTTTTCCAATCTATCTAACCGGAACACGCTTCATTGAATAGAGAAAGCATACACATCCTGGGCTTCTACAGAAAATGATACAGACACCAGGCGAAGGCTGGAACTCCTGTTTTCTTGCATCCTATGGTAGTATTATCATGATAATACGAATGTCTGCAAGTTTATGTTGCGCGCTAGATACCTAAGCACCATCTCAGCATAATGTGGTCCGTGAGGGTCGAGATGGTAGGGGTTCATTCGTCGCAGCTATTGCAAAAAGTCCAGGGTAATTCATGCTTCCTCGCAAAGAGATTCGTATCCACTATGAAGAGGCAAGATTATACCTCCGACATCAACTCTTCTGAGGTTGAGATTTTGAAACCGTTCATATTCAACTACCCGTTCTAGCCAGGTGCTCTAAACAAGATACAACTTCACCAAGCTCATCAAGTGTGTTTTTTCTACCTTGTCTTGTTCGATGCGTCCAAGTAGGTCTAAATTTTCACAAAAAGCTGCTTGACGGCATGGTAATCTGTAAAAGAACCAAGACATCCCGTCTACTCCTTATACTTGTTCTCTGTTGATCGAGTATGGACCTATGTTGTTCAATGTTTCTTGAGGCGATATTTAGCGGCGCTTGATAGGAAGACGACCAGAGAATTATACCGATTGCGTAGACGACCCATACCGGGTACATTGAACGCTGTTGATGGTAAATGCAGTAGTACATGAGACTGGATCTTGCTGGGGATGCATGCATATACATCAGTGGAAATAGGTATTTCTCCATCTCACGATGTGCTCATGACTAGGTAGGTAGGCTGGCAGTGGAGATGTTGTTATCAGGCATAGACACAGATCAGTGACCAGCTTCGTCGACGCTGATTTGTCAAATGTCGCCCGCCTGCTGCTGCAGCTGTGGATCGCATCGTACATCGCAAGAGCAAGGTTGATTCACCGAATGATCGTATTATCAAGTTTAGTAATTAGTCTCGGAATATGCACGGTGTCGATCGCTAACAAATCAGACCCCATCTTTGTCTATCAAGCCAGCAAACATGTCTATCGAATTTTTAAGGTCCCCCGCAGACGCCGAGTACCAACCCATCATTAAGTAAGAATTCCATCAAGTAACATAGTGTCCGTGGACACAAATAAGAATCGAAAACAAGATCGCTCGAGTCGCTGATCACAAAGATCACAAAGAAAGAAAAAAGCAACCGAGGGAAAACAAGGCTCCATCACCGGCCGCAGAAGATGAAAATCAATAAAACCCCCACTTCACACAGATGGAAAAAAAGAGAAAGCGAAGAACCATAAAAGAGAAAACTAAGCAAGCTTTCCCGGCACGATACTAACCCTCGAAACATTCGAACTCTCGGGCACCACCAATCGTTTCATGGAGTTGGAGACAGGGTCCCAACGCCACCGCTGATAGGGACCAGGGACAAACCGCCCCTTTGCATCCCACCCGACGACCCAGTCCCCGTCATCCAGACGGAAGAACAAGAGTCGTTCCGGTTTGGCACCCTCGTGGATGACGACGGAGTGCCAGCGACAACGGTCGTCCATTTCGTGTTCGAAAATGTAGCGGTGCAGGATGCGGCAGTAGACGAGCGGCACAGGGACCTTCTCATCTTCTTCGACCCCGTCCTTGTGGATGAGGTGCCATCCGGGGCCGGGGATGTATTTGTAGATGCCCGGGATGGGATGCTGCCAGTGCTCTTCTTTGTGGAGGGAGCCTTGGATGCGCTCGCCACGCTGGAACCAGTAGGTTGGGCAGCAGGCCATGCGCATGCAGAGGAAGAGATTGGGGGCCATGGTGGAGGACTAGGACTTTGAAGAGGGGGGGCGGTTCAGATATATGGATGACGACGCCACAAGGGCACTTGAATTGCCGTTCAGAGGATAATGAGTAGAGTCAAAAGAAGACGCTGGGTCGCTGAGATTGCGTGCGATGCGATTGGCAAGTCAAAAAGCAGAGGCCGAGGAAACCGGGTTATAAGTGGACGTCCATTGTGAATGTGGATGATGGCAGCACTGTCTGAGAGAAAGCAAGAAGATGGTGGTGAGGATGAGTGGCGAGGATGGTGGGAGTGCGCTGATGGCTTAAATAAGTCGTATCTGGTATGAGGGTGCTGGTCCCGGCTTCTGGGAGAGCGACGGATGTGATGCGGTGAAGAAACCCGCCCAGCACAAAGATCCGAAATGGAGGAGGAGAGTCACACAGGTTCGTTCCAAGTCAACAAGCCGATAGATGGCCGAGGTGAGAGGTCCGGACCAAGAGCGTCGAGGGCTGCAGCAATCGACAACGCATGCACCACCAGGGGGTTGTTGCTAGAGAGGATCAAGAGCGCATGGCGCCAGAGCGAGATGTGAGTGGACGATAGGGAACTGCGACATGATTGACTGGGAATGCAGAAGCAGGGGGGAGAAGAAGGAAGCAGCAGGGAGGAGATGAAAGCTGCAGCCTTAAATCTGAGCGGTCTGGGAAAAAGCTAGCGTCATGAGGGAATAAAAATTTGATGGCGATGACCGGGCTGGACCTGAACGAGGCCGAATTGGGTTTAGCGAGCGGCTTTCCCGCGGCCCACCGTCTCCACTTCTGTTTTTACCTTTTTTTTTTTTTT
>RHLO01000849.1:0-17861 GCA_003719415.1 Aspergillus olivimuriae
GTATGCGGGGAAGTCGAGGTTGGTCGGGGGAGGAGGCGGCCGGCGCTCGGTGTCGGGCAGGGCGCTGATGGTTGGCATGCCTGGGGCGGTTAGGGATGTCGCGTGTCCTACCTGGAGGGGATCGCCTTACCCAGGGCGCTACTCCAGCCGAACATCATCATGGTGCTCGGCGGTGGGAATCCCCCACAGTCGGCGGGACACGCGGATGCCGTGAGCGATACGAGGTGTCCGTCAATGCCAGCCGACGGACGCCAGTCGGGGACGAACTCGGGGATGGAGACAAGACGGACACAATGGCATGAGTCGAGTTCCGTCGTAGTAGGTGGAATATTGGCAATTCCCGGTCCACTTCAGCTCTGGATCAGGGGCCGCGGTCAACCATGGAATGGGTCCGTTCACGAACCCGTTCGGTCGTTGACAGAGGACAAACCCCGAAGATGTAGACCACCCAGGGCGGCTCAGGATGGCTTCTCTCACTTCCCTCTGGTGGCGTCGGAGGTTGTGTTGCGGGGATCAATCGCTTTGGATTGGATTCTTAGCCGATGGTCCGGGAGAGACGCCATGAAGAGGGTCAAGATGCACCTCATCTGGTCCCAATCTGTCCAGATGCTGACATCCCATCCGTCCAATCAGAGCACCCCGCTGGGACAGTCTGTGGGAGCTGATTGGCTGGCCAGAGGGTTTCTGCAGAAATCCTACCTAGGTACCTAGTACCGTCTCCCATAGGGACTCCAGAGAGCGACCGAGGGATGTTCTCTGGTTCTGATGAATGATTCCGTCAGGATTACCTGAGAGTAGCGTAATAAATAGTACTTTGTAGGCACCTGATCCTCCGTCCGCATGGGAGGTCACAACGGACGGACCAGGGTCGGCTGAATCAGCAGTCACATGAGGTCACATGATCAATCACAACGACTATACCACATTGGGATTGGTGGAGTCTGCCCAAACGGAGTGGGTCCGGTCTGGCCCAAAGAGGAAAGTCAACATTCCTCTCTTCTCCCCCATACTCTTCTTCTTCGACGACTGCTCTCCAGACTTCATCCGCATCCTCAATCTCGATCCTCCAGAGTCTCTCTCTCTCTCTCTTTGTAACGCCCTCGCCATCACTGTCAACAATCATGGATCCACCTCGTGCTTGGTTTCCCCTCAGGCAGACTCCCCACAAAACCAAGGGGCTGGCGTCGTGTCTTACTTCCCCCTCCCATGCAACCACACTAACTCCAGCCAGCGCCATCAACACCGACCCCTCTCGTCAAGGGATCCGAAGTCCTTGATGGATTGGTTTCAACAGGCTCGCCAACGCCCATCCCCTGCATCCTCATTTGCCGACACCAGTTCCTGAGAGGTCCGAGTTGCGGTCCGGGCCTCCGCATCACTCTTCATGCGCCCGCTAAAACACGAGCTGAATTTCCCCCTTTCGATTATTTCACCCACAAACCCGCCAGCGTCTGTTTGTTGTGGTCTCGTTTTCGCGCTGGTGATCTGCTCCATATCGACTCGTGGGTCTCGTGGGCCCTAACCCCCCCGTTCCCCCCGACGCCTTCTGTGCTTCACCATCCAGGCCCTGAAACGCCTGCTCTGAACCCTCACACGTCCACGGTCATGGCCGCCCCGGATCCGCTGAACCGTCTGTAACATCCATGCCAGAGATTGATCCCACCTGCATGTCTCCGCCCGCCTGGTGTTGCTCTCGTCCCGTATATGGGGCCCATTCGGCAGTTGGCCCTGCTCGTTCAATTCGACACACGCCGTCGTCGATTCGACCGTCTCTCACGATCCTTCGTCTCTCTTCTGTCCCCTGATCGCCCTGGATTAATTGACCTCCAGCGGCTGCCCTTCCTTTAATCGACCTCGACCGTCTACGATCGCGATTGCCGCGTTCCCTCGGCCCTAAGGGCGCGGTGGAGTGCCAATGTCGAGTTCCGCCATCATCTTCCACCAGGGTCTGCGATGCACCAAAGTCCCGCGAAAGTCGGCGGCGGCCACCCCGTCAGCCTCGTCGCCAGAGCCGGCCTCGTCAGGTGCATCCGCGTCTGATCCAGCCCTCGCCGATTCTGCCTCCACGCAGACCACCGAGACGTCCAAGGATTCTCTGACCTCCCGTCCATCAGACCATCTCGAATTGCCCCTGGTCGGGCCATCTACCACGACCTCAACGGGCACTACCACAGGGAACATGGCTCCCAAATCATCAGAGACTGCCTCACTATCCTTTTCTTCTTCTTCTTCTTCTTCCGCATCAGGTATGCCTCTGCCGTGGTCATCGGCGGTGTCAGAATCCCCCACGATACCAACTGCAACAGATCGAACCCCGACATCAACCGTCCTAGGCGTCCCATTCCAGACGAACGCCACGGGAGATCCCTCGGGACTCTCCCATGGGGATGGCCGCCAGGACTCCCTCCGCACGCTCCTGGGTAGTGTCCTGGGTGGGATGGGCTTCATTGCCCTCGTCTTCCTCGCCGGTCTTCTCTTCTACCGCCACCGACGGCGAAAGGCCCACGCCAGCTGGAGCCAGGGAGGCACCGAGAAACTCCTCTTGGGTGGCCGTGGGTCCCCCGATTCGGGGGCCAACGTCCCCCCGGGCCACGGATCGAACATGTCCTGGTACTCGGACGGCTCCTCCATTCGTTCGCTATACAACTACATCACGCAGCAGCAACCGCTCATGACCAGTCCCCTCACCACCACCGCCGACCAGGGCCATCAGAACCGACAGTCCAATCCATTCTCCGATTCTGCCGAAATGCACCGGGGCTCCCTGTCCAGCATCCCAGAGGGGATGCATGGCCCCCTGATCGACCTCAGTGATCCCACCCGCAGTCCCCATCCGCCCATGCAAGCGGCCGCCCTACCCCGGCGAGCCTTCTCGGCCGACTGGGGCCTCGCCATGCCTGATAGTGGTCATGCCGAACGCCCCGTGGTCCAATTTCCATTCGGAATCTCCGACGCGTCTTCCATCCATGGCAGCGAACGCAGCTTGGGCAGCACAGTCATCCTCCCGGGCCGCAGCAGCATGGGCAGCAGCGTGCGGCGATTCAGCTACCAGGTCGCGCCGTCGGACGGTGGCGCAGGCGACGGAGTGGGCCCGGGGGAGAACGGTCCCAACGAGCCCGTTACACGCGCGAGCACCCGCAGCGACCCGTTTGACCTGGAATTTCCCGCCAAGGCCATGCACCGACGCAGCTCGGGCGCGTTACCGCTGGGGACCGCGTTGCCCATGTAGGATTGCATACGGCGGTTTGTGGAGTGCGGTGTTTCGGTTTGTTTTCAAAAGGCTGGTCTATGAGTTATGTGATACGATAAGATTCCTTCTTTCTATTTTTTTCCTTTTTTTTTCCCTCTCTCCCTCTTTTTGATTTCTTTTTTCTTTTCTCTGCACTACCTCTACTGCTTCTCACTTTTACTATGTATGATCTGTGGCGGACCGGGGTAGAAAACGCCAGCAAGGTAGCTGGTTGTATTTGTAGCCATTAGGTTTACTTTGAATATTCATTGTAGGTTAATGTGTATTATAATGGAATGGTTGGAAAATGTTTCTTTGTATATGTAGACGTGGACGTATCGATTGGTGGGACAAGAAATATATATCTCCTCCACTAGGTTCCCCCCACATCCTCACTCCAATCATCACATCGTCGCTGGAAATATATCTCCATTCCATTTAGACAGCATGACCCAAGTATCTTCAACGTCGTAGTCGTGTATTCGAACAAACCGCCACTCATCTCAAGTATAATCTATCCGCCTCCTCCAATTCCCTTGACATACCCACAACGTCTGGACCTGTATCCACAGAGGACATCCCATCCCACCTTGGTGGGTAGTGTTACGGCGAAGCAAGATCATGTAAGAGGCTACCTACTACATAGACCGCTCGCTTATGGAGTGACATACGATGGACGTTATGTTTCATGCTCGTCATTTCCATTCAACAAAGCCCAGACCATAACCCATAAAAGGTATTTTTCCCAACCAGACCAGAACCCCGCTCATTTCCCAGGTATTAACAACAGACAAGATGGGCATCGATGGAGTGATTCTCCAGGGAGGAGGGCAGCGAGCAGGTGAAAGAAAGGTGACAGGAACAGAGACAGAACAAGGATAGATCGTAGGATAGATGGGAACGACAGGCGACGACAACAACAGGTTAAGAGAAAAATTTTTCATTGACCGGATATATTTTGCCCGAGGGTCGATCGAGGATTTTATTTGTTAATTTTTTCTTCTCGATATGAGGGAGGGGGAAGAATGGGGAGGAGAGAGAAGGGGACCTTTCTTCAGCCAACTCCCATCATTTCCCGCACCCCCCCAGCCGTCGATTTTTTGGCATCATTCCATCCATACATCCTTTCCCGTTTCCCTCAGCCCGAGTTGTTGCAACCTCCGCACCGAACGCACGCACGCACGCACCCCTCCAAAGAAAAAAACGTCGTCGTTAACACTTAAGAGAGACAAGACAGCTCGCTCGCTAGCTTGACGGCAGGAGAGGAAAAATTTACTCCTGGGTCTCGCCGGCGAGAGCGTTGCGCTTGGCCTCCTGGCGCTCCTGGCGACGCTCACGGAGAGCCTTGTTCTTGGCACGCTTAGCGTCCATCTCCTCCTTGAGGACGCGCTCACGGTGGCGCTCGGCCTTGGCCTTCTGGATCTGTTGGGGGAAGACAGGTTAGTTGATTGATTCCCAAGTGTGAATTTGGTTCCGTCAGGTGGAGGGGTGGAGGGTTGTATGTGTCGATGGATGTAGGTAAAAGATGTGGGTGTCGATGGAAACGAGGCGGAACGGAGAATAGATAATAACTTACGTGCTCGATGAGAGCACGCTTGTGCTTGAAGGTGTTACCCTTGCTCAAGTGGTAGAGCTCGTGGTAGAGGTGCTTGTCGATCTTGCCAGCGGCACGGTAGCGGACGAGCAGACGACGGAGAACACGCATGCGGCGCATCCACAGGACCTGGCTGTAGAAGAGAAGACCGTATGTCAGCCACAAATCTTGCGAGATTGGAGTACCATGATCATCGGAATTTCGAAACATCTGTCGCAAGTCTCCGTTTCCAAAAGGTTGCCCGTACGCCTGTCCATCAGGCGGAAACAAAAGGCTTCGTTCGAGCACGATGAACCTTCCATCGTATTTTTCGATCTTTGTTCGAGGCTCCTCCATCTTTTCCTCTTCCTCCGGCGACGCTCCAAGATATTCGTTCCGAATCATCATGGTACTCATGATGGTGACGATGGTGGTGCATACCTGGGCATACGGGCCTCCTTGGTACCCTTGCGCTTACCCAGACCGCGGTGACGACCGATTCTGCGGGCGGCGTTGAGCTCACGGGCACGGGAGCGGGAGTGCATGGTCACGGGCTTGCGGATGATGAGGCCATCGCTGACGAGCTTGCGGATGGTCTGACGGGAGTTGGCGTTGGAGATCTCGGTCATCTCATTGGGGTCGAGCCAAATCTTGCGCTTGCCGCAGCCCACCACGGAGGCGGCCAGGCGCTTCTGGGTGCGAAGGTTGACCCTATTTTAGACCGTTCGGTCAGCATGGAGATTCTCGATGTGGCTGGAATTCGACGCCTGGGTAGAGGAAAAAAGCCCCCCTCCCGGTCTGTGTGATTGTCCGGGTGGTCGACGGAGAGATAGGAGAGCTGTGCGTTCAGGATTTCTCCGTAACCACCACGGCACGAGAACGGGGGAGGAGGATATTGTGTTCCGTGGAAGGACAATAGTTCCCCCAGGGCAAGAGCTTGGACACAGTCTGGAGATGGAACTCACATCTTGATGTCGGCGTATCGACGGTCGTTGGCGGATGATGTTCGTTGCACTCGGTCGGCGGGTTGGAAAACGCTGGGGAGTCGAGTTTGAGATACGGGCGGGCGGCTCGATTAGCTAAGCCACTGTGTCCCTAAGCGAGAAAATCCACCGTTAGGGCTTGTGCCCCAGCCTCGCATGTCTGACTGACATGGCCGGGAGAGGTCGTTTCCTGGGGGGATCGAGGATGATTAGATCGTCAAAGCGATGATTAGAGGCTTCTTTTACTCTCTGTCTTCTCTTGGCTTTTGATATTCAGTGATTGCTCTGTTTTTCCTGGGTTCACCGTCCTGGCGAGTCGCTGACTAAAGGTCACGTGTCTCCAATTGCGAACCCGTTGATGCCTGAGGCTGATACAACACTATTCTGCATTGGCCCTAGTGTACTCTCCTGGTAGGCTCAACAACATCTATACAAACCGCAACTCTTCACCAAAGACACGTCCAGGTGTAGCTGCTCACTCATCTTACCTCCACCACACCCCTCGTTGATGTCGATGAATCCCACGATCAACCCCCACTCCCGTTCTTCAGTGATGAAGGGACCGGAGAGATGGGAACCGCTTCTCTAGCTTGTCCATGTACTTTCTCTTTCGAGCCCATTTACATTGCTGGGCAATTGATCCGACGAATCCGACACTCCACCCAGCCATGTAGACTCCAACTCCAACGACTACTAGCGGCGGTACCGCTGCAACGCTACCTACTGCGGCTGTACACCACCCACCCACAGCGACCTTGCATGACGTTGGAAGCCAGGTAACGTCCCTGAAGTAGGCCAGCTGCAGCGAACGCATGAGCTGTTTGAGGAATTGAATTGCAGTCATCGAGGGAGGCAAGATGAGATATGCGAGGCGGATAGCAAGGTCATGACAGTTCCAGAAAACCGGCATATACCGCCAGTCACGGCGGAGCTCTCGATAAACTACCCCGCTATAGTTAGCCATAAGTTGACGCATATCGTTGATGGAGCTCGTCACATACCCTGAGAAATCCCTTCATCACTCATACTGGTTCGGCCAACTTCCTCTCCACTGTCTATCGTCCGAATTGTGTGCTCTTCCCAGGAGACTCCTGCATTTAATTCTGACGGCGCCACGCTGCTCTTGCTCGTGGAACTTCTCGAGGACGCCAACATGGTTTTATCTCCGGGGTGATCCCAGAATTTAGCGTTTGCGAACTTTTTGAATAAGGTCAAAGAAGTGTCCTCCCATATCTCGCTGTCGATGACACAAAGGGCATAGTGCGTTGTAAACTTGAGTCGTGAGCCAAGGTCCGGTAGAGTGACGTTGTCACGGCTTTCCCAGTTGACAGGAGGGCTCGGTTGTGGTGTGTGTCCGATGGCTCGAACAATGCTTTGAAAAGAGTGACCCAGGGGAGCAGTCACTAGGAGAACGACTCGATTTCCTGGAGGCGAGAGGGTTTTTTTTAGCATTCTCGTCGTTGGCGGTAGGTTGACCACCAGTTTGTAACACGACTTGCCTTTGTCTTCGAATACAGTCGAACTTTCATATGTTCCATCAGAGCTGCGGGGCTTCAATGCTGGCATCTCTTCTGAGCGTGTGGCCCTGTTGGAATTGCTCTTTTGCTCCATTTTTTGGCACCGGAGATGGTGTACAGATGCCAACTGACATCTGCTCTGGCGAGGGGTCGCGAAAAGAAATGGCAGAGTGGTCGTCGAACGCAATAAATAAGGGCACTTTGTGTTTCTCTGTCAAACTTGCTGATGAATGGGTGACGGTCGATGGCCAGCAGACGGACCGGCTTTCTGTTTCTTCATCACAGAAAAGCAAACTGTACCTGGTTCAACCTCTCAACAGCAGTCGTACCTTATTCGTCCGATATTCGTGAAGACGCAGGCATGCGGCGGTAAAAAGTATTTTGAAACCTTCCAATATCTGCTACATTTGATCGCAGGATTTTATTGAGTGATTTTTTCCACATGTCAATATAGGTACCAAGGGTTTTCCTCTACACGAATATGCCCAAACGTCAACAGTCTGTGAGCGACGTTTAACAAGTAGATATGATTGCACCGTTAGATGGAAGGGGAAGATATATATTCTTCGGCAAGATGCCGATTGAAAGGGCTTTGGATGAACCGAGATTCGGTGAGACCGACCACAAGAAGTGTACGATCAACTAGTTCCTGCAGACGGGATAGCTGCTAGCTACAGGGAGGTTGTTGCTGAATATATCTATATCAGAACGAGCATGTAAGAACTCTAATAATGTTCAAGAGAAAAGGGAGAGCGTTCTGCTGGCTGGAGAATGTAGAAGATCTGTTAAGAACCCCGTAGATTGAACATTGTAAACCTACATATACGCATGGACTTCATCATGGGATATGGGATTCGTGATCAAATTTCTTGCCTCCTCTTTAATGGAGTCAAAGTGGTACACTAGCTATGCAGCATCAACCATATGCATTCCGATATAATCAACTTTTAGTGAATATACACCAAGCATCCCCCAAAATCAATAGGGTATATAGATCTAGTCTCTGCAAAGCAAAACTCGCAGAACAGAACTACATTCAATCATCATCACAACATCATTGACAAAAAAAAAAAATCAACGCATTCACTCATCAAACGACGACTCCCCAAGGTCCACCTTGCCAATGCTCCACAATTCCTTCTCATCATCCGCCTCGTCATTCGAAAGACCCAGTCCGCCCTGTCCGCCTTCCGCCTCCTTGCGCTCGCGCGCCTGATTTGCCAGCCGGAGAGCAACACGCTTGAAGTAGTCTGACATGCTCCGCTTCGGGCCGGGAGGAAGCTCTGCACCGGGTCCAGCCATGTATTTGTCGAAGACAGCGCTTTCAGAATCAACCACTGAGAACAATGACAGGAATGCAGCTTCGGAGGCGAGCTTCACGGGGATCACCACGTCGCGCACACCGGCGAAAATGGGCGGTGCAAGCAGTGCCAGGTGGGGTCGAGTCAGTTCGGGGTGTTGTCGGCTGACGGTTCGGATCACCACCAGTGCCAGTCGGCGGGTATCAGAGGGTGCGCCTGGTTGAATGCACGGGGCGAGGGCTTCGAACATCGCCTTATTGGACTCGAAGCTACGGTGCTCATCTTCGATCAAGAAGTACTTGCCTGCAGCAAGGACACTGTTGTCGGAGATGAAGGGCTAGACGTAATCAGCATGTGGGTCTTAAAGGGGTCATATAAATGTAGGGAAAATGACATACATCCTTGTTTGTGACACCTTGGCAGATGATCGAATGGGTTTCGGTAGCGAAACTCTCCATCAAAGAGGCAGGAGATTCAACCAACAAGGCATTAAGTCCCAGAACGGAGGCGTGTGTGAAATGCGTAGTGAGCACGCGGTTTCTGAAAAGGAAACAGACGTTAGAAAGGATTTACAATTTCCAAGTTCAGGACCTAGTTGTGGGTGAACGCACTTGATAAGAGGGCCAGCAGTCGCAGCGGGCAGAACCTTGACGAGTGCGCCAAGAAGTCTGGCGTTGGTAATGGCGACAGCATCTACGAATTGATTAGAAGATGCTAGAACTCGTGATTTCCAAATCTGAAACTTACCGGTCTGGTCACTAGCATCGTCGTCAATGAGCGCAAGGATGGCATTCTTAGAGGCGTCGCTCATATTGGCGCCAGCCTTGCCAACGACCTCCTGAAGAGCCTTCATCATGGCATTGCGCACGCCAATGTCCGGTGTCTTGGTACCAGTGATAAGCTCTGTGTCGGATTAGCATTGGACCTAGGAGGTAACATTAACAGTAAGATCATACCTGCAATAAGAGGGTCAACTCTCGGTGTCAGTGTAATGAGGATACCAAGACCCTTGGCAGCTCTGTCACGCAAGGTCTCGCTAGTGGTATCGGCCAGACCACGAGCGAAAGTACGCTGAAGCTGAGGCAAAAAGGGCTTAACAGCCAGCGGAATCTTCTCCAAGAGCTTGTTAAGGGTCGAGAAGATGGCACCTAACACACATTAGCCTCACCTACTATCCGAGGAAAGTTGAAACCCTACATTTGATATCCACCGAACGCTCGGAAACAACACGAATAAGCGGACCAGTGATCTGGGTGACAAATGCCTTTAAGAAGTCGGCACCCGTACGGTCGATGATATCACCAATGGCAAGCGCAGACTGCGTACGCTGGTCCACGGTACCGTTCAACAAACCCTGCAAGAAGATTGGCAAGATGGCGGTGATACCCTTCGGCAAGCAGAATCCAGGAAGGTCCGCACCAGGGTAACCAACTCCCTTGAGAATTTGACGCGTGGGAACGGCGAGGACCTCCATCTCTTCCTTGCGCATGTGCTTGGTGAGTCCGCACATGGCGGTCCAGGCGGCCTTGACAACTTCTTTGTCATGATCGTCGAAGGAAATGAGCAGGACGCGGATGAGGTCAGGGTAGTAGCGGGAGAAGTCAATCTCGGCCTCCGAGAAGAACCTGTTGAGGTGCAAGGCGGCCTGCGCACGGCGGTGGTGATCTTCGTGCTTCATGAGCGTGATCATGACGTTCATTACGACATTGAGACCGTCGAACTCGTCCACAGAGACCAAGATGGTATCGAAAGCGTTGCTGAGCTCCTCGCGATGCTCCTCATCCTTGGTTGACAGAATGTCATCCATGAGACCATTGAGAATGTTCGGCAACCTGCGGGTCATTGCAGAGCTTGCGACTTCAGCCAGAGAAGCAAGCGCCTTAGCATTAAACGCCGAGATAGGAGATGTGAGCAGCGTAGGGATAAGGTTGGGAAGGATGATGTTGGCCCGAGTCTGCTCCGTCAGGAGAGTCAGGAGGGCCGACAGGGCTTGCTCGGCATTCTCGTCGTTTCTCAACAGGAGGAGTAGATGAGGCAGAACCTGATCGACAGCTCTCTTGCCTAGAATTTGCTGCAGGGCGTCGAAGGCCTCCGCGGCAGCTTCACGGACATCCTCGTCGTGATCGACCAACGCCACACGAACAGTGGAGATGAGCACCTTCTCGTAATCTTCAAGGGCATCAGGAGACGCGGAAGCGATAAGCTCCCTGAGAGCAATGCAAATACCCTGCTTGACGTCCACGTCCGGCGAGGTCTGGAGACCCTCTTCGAGAGTAGGCAGCAAGGTAGCGAGGACAGATTCGCCAGCCTTCTTGATAAGGTCTCCAAGTGCATTGCTTGCAATAACCTTGTGCTCCATGTTGGACGAGCCCAGGCGGCGGATGATGAGCTGGGAGAGGGTGGGAACCATCTCCTTGAGCGTCTTGGGAGAGGCAACAAGAGACTTCCACACGGCCATGGCGGCACTCTTAACGAGACCAGAAGTATCGCAACGGCAGATGAAGAGGGCAGACAAGACCTTGTTTCGGCGTTCTTCTCCCAGGACTTCGAGCAAGGACTGTCCGGCCTGGGCAGCTTCCTCAACTTCTTCTTCGGCATCCACGTTGGCAGTGATACCCGTAATGCTGAAGAGAAGATCGCCGACCAGCTCGACGGAGCTCAATCTGATACGGTAGCTGTCATCTGCAAGACCACGCTCCAGCTCTGGAAGAAGAAGGTCGATAGCCTTGGAAGAGAAGTTCTTGACCAGAAGACGACCGGCTCGGAGAGAGGTTTCACGGATAGAGTCGACATCATCGGCCAAACCAGCAAGGATAGGAGGAATAATCTTGCCAAGATAAGTAGCAAAGCTGTTTCCGAAGCAGGCAGGAAGGAAGATAAACAGGGTCATGAAGCCTTCACGAACAGCAGCCTTCGAGCTGGACACATTCTGCAGGATGGTTGGCAGAGTCTCCTCGAGTCTGGTCGTGCCCAGACCAGCCAGGACTTCAGACAGAGCCTGGGCAGATCCAAGTCTATCTCCAGCACCGGTATCGGATTTGAGCGTGTTCATGAGGTTGGGGATAAGGTCAGGCAGAGCATCCTCTCCAAGCTTTTCAACCATTGAACCAAGCGCCTTGGACGCAGTGGCACGAGTGGTGGGGACCGGATCGACAATGGCAAGCTGCAGTCCAGAGACAATGATTGGCAGATGGGCGATGAGGTCCTTGCGCTCAGTAAGATGGGCCAAGCTGCCAATAATCTGAGCAGACTTCCTCTTGGTGTTCGACCGATCGCCGAGACCGCGCTCAAGAATACGCACAACCAGGGCAAGGGAAGGAGCATCCAGATAGTGGACGAAAGAGACCTTGATGAGGGAATCCAGAGCCTCGTCGGTGTACTTTGTGGGGTCACTGAGAGCCTTCAGGAGAACGTTGACCAAGCCCTTGATTTCAGGGTTGCTGATGACTTCTCCGAACCGCTGGAGACTGCGGTTTGCTGCATTGCGAACCTCCTTGTGTGTGTCATTAAGAACCACCGTCAGAGGAGGAATGATGTCAGGCAAGCTTGCTGCTAGCTGCTGCGGATCAAGGTAGGCCATTGCACCAAGAAGATCGCAAGCACCTTTCTGACTACGCCATTGAGTATCATCCAAACCATCCAAGAGAGTAGGAAGGATCTGCTTCACGCCATATGAGCTAAGGTTGGAGAAGCATGCTTTTGCAGCGTCAAGACAAGCATCACGGACATCGGCATTGACATCACCGAAGAGCGCCAGAAGTTGCGGGACAATCTTGACGATGTAAGGCTCAAAGGTGCGACCAAGGATGGTTGCAAACAGTTCGTAGGCCAAAACGGCACCCTGTCTTTGGTGAGGCTCTTTCTTGTTCTCAGTAGCGTCTTGGAGGTGGGCAATGATCTGGAACTCCCGCAGGGTAGAGACACCCTTGCCCTTCACGATACCAGCGAGACCGTAGGCAGCACCACGCTGGGTGGCATACTTCTTGGACTGAAGGAGCTGCTCCATCATTTCCTTGACATAAACTCCACTTTGTGGGGCACAAAGTCGGATCAAGGGCGGGAGACACCCAGACACAGCAGACTGCACACTCTCGGATGGAGTGGGCAGGGTAGCGAGAAGCCTCTTGATGACCGTCTGCAAGCGAGGATCATCTGCCTTCAGATGGCGTGCGAGGGATCCATAGAGGACAACGACAGCCTCATTGAGCAGATCAGAAGTTTCACTCCCCTTATCAGACGTTTCCAACGTGGTCTCCAAAAGCTTCATTAATTCTTCGACCTTCTGCTGTCCACGCGCTGCGATGACAGCCCGACCACTGTCGGCCATCTGCGTTCTGACCATAGAGCTGCGGTCGATAAGAGGACCCCTCTCAATCAAGAACCGGAGGAACTCCACGATCTGATCCCCTTCAAAGCCATCAGCCATGGCAGTGAAAGCCAGCGCAATGCCACTTCGGTATTCCCAGTGGTCGGCCAAGTCTTGCTTGATAGGCATGCCATATTTATCTTTCGCGGGTGCCTTGGGTCTAGCTTCAAATTCATACTTGGACTGCAGCTCCGAAACGATGTCCCCGAACACCGATGGGTTCGAGTCGATGGCATGGGCCAGGGCGCGAGCAGCGGCGCCACGGAGCTGTGAGTCCTGGGACGCAAGATACGGTATGAGTGTCGAATAGGCAGTGTCATCAACTTCCAGAGCATTTTCTTCCCAGATCGTATCCGCAAGCTCGGCGTTCTCCTCAACATGATCATGGCATTCCACCCAGATTTGTTCGCAGAAGTCGAGATCGGTCAGATCAATTTCAGCAGAAATAACTTGCAGCACTGACGTGCGTACTGACGCATCTGAAACAATGGTACCCTGGAGGAGGATTTCCAGCTCTTCCTTGTTGATATTAGGCGAGATGCAACGACAGAAATCAAACAATGTATCCTTGATAAGTTTGTAGTGCTGAGCATACTTCTGCATCGCGGTCAGCAGTTGACTCAGAGCTTCCAACCGTGGAAGACGGTTGTCAGCAAATGAAGCCGAATGGAAAGATAAGAATTCGATAGCAAGCAGGACTTGTTCACCCTCTTGCTCACCCTTGACTTCATCAATGCCGTTCCGGTTCAAGATCATAAAGATCAAAGGCAGGATATAGGCCAAAGACGATGTCTCGAAGGGACGCTGTTCAGATGCAAAGCGCAAGCGGTAGAGGATCCTAGTTACAAGTTCTGTACAGTATTAGCCCCATTTTTTCCCAGGGCAACAGGCATAAACTTACGTCCAAGAGGTTCAACTTCCATCTCAGGGGGTAGCTGACTTTGCCCAGCAGCACGAAGAGTGGCAATGCCAACGAAGGGGCGCAATGGTCCGAGACGTGTGGAGAGCTTTTCGGCACACTTGATATACGCCTTGGAAACAACATCGCCAGCGAAGATTCCAACACCAGCTTGGACCAATGCCAGACAAGAACTGACGGCACTGTTAATCCAACCATCCGAGTCGACACCAGGGCCACTTGCAAGACCTTGGATGAGGCCTGCACCACGTTCGATTCTCTGAATTTCATGGAGGACTTCATGGCGGATTTTAGATTCCTTCTCAAGCTGAGCTTTGACCTTGGATTGCTCCTCTGCTGAGAGCTTCTTTTGTTTCTGGCCCTTCTTTTCTGCCAGCTGAGATCGTAGCTCCTCCTCCCACTTGAGAATATCATAGTCCTTCGTGTTCTTATCGAATGTTTGCTTGGACTTGGTGCTCAGGACATCAACAAACATGGTACCCTCGGGAGTACGGGCGATGGCAGCGTCGGTTGCAGTGAACTTGGACAAGCGGGTGACATTCAGGTCGTCATTGATCTGGTTAACAAGCAGAGGCACCATGGTATCCGGAGCGACGAAAGCCAGATCTCCCGCAGCACTCCACAAGGCAGTTTCCACTTGCGGGACCTTGGACTTGACAGGATCCTGGAATTTGTAAGCAAGATAACTTGTAGTAAGTTGATGAGATATCCACATACATCCTGAATCTGAGTCAATTGCTTCATACATTGATCGGATGACTCGCGAACGAGATTTCCAGGGTCGACTCCAGTCCTCAGACACAAGGCAATCCAAGAGGTGTTGGGGATGAGTTCTTGCCGGCAAATAATAAGGAGGTCCACAAGTTGATTCTTCAAGTCCGACACAACGTTATTTGCACTCGGAATATCACTAGCCAAAGGACAGATCGCCTTTGCAGCCAAATGCAAGAACCGCACATTTTCAGGACCCGCGGAGACTGGGGCAGACTCCTTCTCGCCGGTCCGGAGGGCAAGGATCCAGGCCCACAGAGCATCAATGATGATGCGGCCCACACTCTTTACGTTTCTCAGGTGCACCTCCGAGAGGGTCGCAGCGGATTGTTCTCTAAAGTTGTTGTGGACTCCAGGAACCGTGAGGGCGTAGATAAACGCCTGGCCCCACGAAACCTTGGCAGCTTCTTCTGCACTTTCGAACTTCGGGCTGGTCGTGACAGCAGCCAGAGCCCGAACAACCCATTGGACTTCCGCTTGGGTGTTCAACTTCGTATAAGCCTTGGGATTCAGAAGGAAAGAGGGCTTGGGGCTCAAAACCATTGTTTGAACAACATTTTCTTCCCAAGTCGCCTGGTCAAAGCCTTGCACCGTCGACAGACGATGGGCGATGGCTAGGAATACATAGGTGGTTGATAATGTGCCACTCTGAGCGGAAGGCAACGGGTTCGACGAAACTTCTTTGAATAATTCCTTCATCTTGCCAACAAATTTACTGACAAGGGGCTCGATCTCGGGGCTGACGAGTGTTGCGGCATCAGCACGCCAAAAGACCTCGCCCACGTTGAGCTGCCAAATCTTCCGGAAGGGAATGCGCTTTTCGGCGGAACCCTTGACAATTGCGTTTACTGCGTCGTCGCTAACCTTCACATTAGACTCAACCAAGAACGCCAGATGTTTGCAGAAAGTGATCATTTCCTGCTCCAGGGCAGCTTCGTTGGCCTCCTTCGTGAGAACAGGGACAAAGCCCTGGACTACATCCTTCGATACATCCACGGAAGGCTGAATGGCGGAAATTGCCTTTGCATAAGCAGCACGTTGTTCGGGGTTGGAGATCTTTTGCGTCTTGAGAGGGGCGATGACTTCCGTTGCGACCTTGGCGAGCAGACTCTGGGTTTTGGATTGTGCGAGCAACGACTCGAAAGATTGAACGGCGCCCTGTCGAATGGCGGGATTGTTGGACTTCGTATTCGCCAAGAGGTGTTTCAACAACCGAGATTGGAGAATCTCGGACAGGTCGATCTCCTGGGGCAAAGCGGCGCACAAAGAGGGCACCAACCCGCTGAATACTGACTCGGGAGAGCGCAAAATTGCCTTCTCCAGTGGCGGGATGATCTCTGAAGTCACGTCTTCGTAGGATACGAACGCTGCAAAGAAATCAAACAGCGCATCAGCAATATGGGCCGGCGGGGCCGATTTGGACCCAACCAATTCCTTGACATAGAATGCGAGGATTGCCTTCTTTTCTCCTTCGAGGACGGGCTTGCAAGTGGGCAAACGGGCACAAACACCGGAGATGACACCAAGGAAGGGAGCATTCTTTTGCCCGACAGTCGAATCGCTGGTCAGTCGGCGCACAGACTCGCGGATGGCTTCCTCGCCGTACTTCTCCGACGAGAAGACCGCCCGTAGAGCCCGACGGGTGACGCGCAGGGCAGACTGTTTGACGGCCAACTTGGGACCGGCCGCGAAACAGGTCTCCAGCGCTCGTGCATCCACCGCGATAATGCCGAGAATCACGGATAGCGGCGTGTCGGGGTCATTGCGCAGAATCTGCAGTACCATTGAACACCACTCCACCAAGACAAACGCCGACGCGGGGGCCAATCCGGGTTTGGCGGCCTCTGTGTGTAATTTCTGGGCGAGATACTTCAAGTCATCGGTCGGAACGGGCGCCTTGAGGAGCGGACGGAGACATTGCTGGGCGGCATGGCGCGAGGGACGGTCGACGTAGAGCGGATAGGTCTGAAAAAGGAGCCCAATGAGGGCCTGGTGGGTTTGAGGAGGGAGCTCCGACCCTATTCAGTGTGTGAGCATTGCGTTGGTGTCGCCGCGGGGAGGAGGGGAGAAATTCGTTACCGATTCGATCGCGGAGATCTTGGAGAGCACGGACTCGGAGAGCGGTCGAACTGGAGAAGAGAACGACTCGCAGGCTCTCCAAGTCACCTGCATTCACCTGATCCCATGGAAAATCGTCCATGATTAGGTGGGCTGGAGCATGTCGGCGCGGGGGGAAGAAGGGGAGGGAGGAAGAGAAAGAGGGTGTGGGAGGATGAAGAACAAATCGGGCCTTACTGCCTTGGGTGTCCGCCGCGGAACGATGTTGTCATAAAACTTTTCGGCCGTTCTGTGTGGGGTCGAGCTCTCACCACACCCGTGCTCGCTCAGCCTTGCATGCTTTCCATCGCTCTGTCGATGACTTCCACTGCATCACCTCCTCCATTTTAGAGCTCCCCTTGTCCTGTCCCTGCCCGCACTACTCATTGACAGCTGCAATTCAACCCCTCCATCCCCCGCCGCGGTGATGCCGCCCAACAACAAGAAAAAGAAGAAGCCCTCTGCCAATCCCGCGCGGGGCTTCGCAACCGTCTCTGTGCCCTCCAAACCCAAATCAACAGAAACGACAGCGCCAGCATCGACCGTGGAATCGAAATCGGTCTCCGAAAGCGAACGTCCCACCCCCGCAGAAAAGACCCAACCCGCGACGGAAGCCCCGCAGTCCTCACTCCAGAATTACTCGCCAGAAGAACTCGAGAGACATCTCGAGGATGCAGAGCTCCAGCTGCTCGTGGAGAAGTACGCCACCAAGTGCCGGAATGATGCCGCTCGGCAGGTCACCAAATTGGAAACCGAGCGTCGCGTCCTGCGACAGCAATCCGCCACACTGAATCTGATGGAGTGGTTCCCGTCGGACGTCCTGGAGACGATATTGAGTCTGGCGGAGACGGAAGAGCATGAATTGAGCCCATTGCCTGGACGAGACTCCAATGGGATGAGGAAATCAAGCTCCGAAGAGGACCTGTATATGCGACTTTGGACCTTGCGAGAGACGCTCGGGAAGCTGGGCTTCACCGCTGAGAAAGTGGACGAGTCGTTAAAACACCTGTTACTCTATTTTTCCGGTAACTTTGCCACCTCCAATAGGGACATGGTGTGTAATCTGGACGAGGCCCTCGACTGGCTGGCAATGCATTGCCAGCTG
>RHLO01000085.1:0-43369 GCA_003719415.1 Aspergillus olivimuriae
GATGGGGGGGAGGGAGTGGGAGTCGTAATGAAGAGAGAGGAGAGGGAAAGGAAGAGAAGAGAGCGAGAGTTGTGAGTGACGGGGGGGGAAACGAAAGGGAACAGCCACAGCTCGGTCTTTACCCGGCCGGGCCAAGGTGCGGCTGTACCTCTCCGCCCAGATTGCTAGGGGAGGTACTTTCATCACTGCTACGGCCGCCCACAGAGCGCCAAACCGCCTTACTCACTCGCTCCATCACGGCCCATCTCTCCCTCCGTCGAATGCGCGCTGTCATCTCCCTCTCCATCCACGCCCCCATCGTTCGGTTTCCTCGCTCAACTGTCGCTGGAGGAGGTCGGCTACCGCTTGTGATCGCCTTTTGATTCGGACTCTTCCGTTTCCTCCATTTCCGTCGATTTTGACCATCTCCCCTACTCCCCCCAAGCTCCCGCCGCCCCTCGTCACCATGGCCGAAAGCGAGTTTTCCCCCAAGTTCGCCCCGTTCTTCTCCTTTGTAAGTCGACAATACACCCGCTCTCTGGCGACTTGCTTGCCATGCAACCCGGCAAGACAGGACTGACTCTGGATTCAGGCAGGAATTGCGTCAGCTGTGAGTATCTCATCGACGTGTCCTCCGTTCGAACCAATCAACCACCGGCTAACTCGAGATTGCGCCCAAGATGATCTTCGGATGTACGTGATATTAAACCGTTGGGACGGCCCCTGGTGATGGGCTCAAGGAGAGTGTATACTGACCGGCACATAGCAATGGGAGCGGCGTACGGAACTGCAAAGTCCGGCATTGGTATCTCCGGCGTGGGTACCTTTCGACCGGACCTGATCATGAAGGTATACTTGCACACCCATTCCTTGCGCCAGCTGTGCTCTTCCGAGCAGCTCCTGACATAACCATTCTGCGATAGTCTCTCATCCCCGTCGTCATGTCCGGTATTATTGCCGTCTACGGCTTGGTGATTGCCGTGTTGATCGCTGGTGACATGCAACCCCCTCCGATACAAAACACCAGTCTCTACACGTACGTCGATCACCATGAAAGCGCCCGATAAGCGAAGGGGGAACTCTCAGAACTGATAGGAAGCAGCGGTTTCATGCATCTCGCATCCGGATTGTCGGTTGGCCTCGCGGGCGTGGCGGCCGGATACACGATTGGCATTGTGGGAGACGCGGTGAGTGACCTGTCCGCGGGTCATGGATGAAGGTCCGTTTCTAATCCGTGCGATAGGGCGTTCGTGCGTACATGCAGCAGTCGCGCGTGTACGTCGGCATGATTCTCATTTTGATTTTCGGCGAAGTGCTGGGACTTTACGGGTACGGCTTCCAACTCGAGGATGCTGTCTATGGCCATGCTAACCAAGGCGATAGTCTCATTGTCGGTCTGATTTTGAATTCGCGCAGCCATCCTTAAACAGATGCGGTCCGTTTTTCCCCCGTTGGCATCTCACTCTGGCGACTTGCTCTTTTTTTGTCCTACGAGCCTGGTTTCTCTCCCGCTTCCCCGATCTATATAAAGGCTTTTGGCGGCCGCGGACCACCAGCGGATCTGTCCGGCGGCATGGTATTTCTCCCCGATGCATAGTGGTCTTCAGCGATCCAATCTTTTTTTTCCCTGTCCCCTGGAGGATTCTGTACAAGTATTATGCCTTGATGTGGCGCGCGAACAATGTTACTCCTACCTACCTACTTCTACTTCATACCATACCCATATCACCCATATCGGCCCGTACCTGAACTCGTCGCCTGTCACTTTTGTCCTGGATAGCGTACTACTGTCTAACTCAAAATAAACCCGTTTACTTCTTTCCCATCGCCCGGAACGGGGCACGGAGTAAGTCGGCGGCAGATGGTGTTCTGCCCCGCCAGCACGGTAACGTCAGAGCCTCCCGTGCCATGAACACCTGAACTTCATCGCCGCAACTCAACTCCCTCCACTCCACCGGTCTCCGATCGACCCTCCCTCCTGGCTCGGTGTCTCCCAATCCATGTCTGATAATCCTGTCGTCTGCTTGAATCGCCTCGCTTAGAGACCCTCTTGCTCTTCCAATTGCGAACTTGCCTCTGCTGCATTTCTCTCTCACTCCCTCGTCCCCTCCCTCTGCCTCCGCCTCGTCCCCCACATCAGCGCCGTCGTCCTCCGAGACATGGTCTTGGGTCATCCCAATGGCTTCAGGAACGGTGGACCCTTCAGCTCCGATAGAGGCACCCACGTCATCGACCCCGTCGAGTAATCACGATCCCTCTCCGGATGACGCCTCCGGGAGGGACAGCCAGCCGGCGACGGGCATGCGACCGTCTCGAGCGTCCAACCCGTTCGTTATCACAGATCGACCGGAGCACAGGCAGCTGGCGGTCGCAAACAGTCGTCTCCGGCCACAAGACTTTGCTCTCCTGAAGACTTTGGGCACCGGTAAGCCTTTGATAGCCTGATGGTGTGTGACTGGGGCCTGACCCGATCTCCGATAGGAACCTTCGCCCGAGTGTGGTTGGTCAGATACAAAGACGAGATCCAACGGAGGGACAGAGTTTATGCGCTCAAAATCTTACGCAAAGCAGACGGTGCGTGAATCGGATCTCTCCCATGTCCGATCGCCCATGGCTAATGCCCAAGGCAGTCATTAAGCTCAAACAGGTCGAGCATGTGCGCAACGAACGGAAGACTCTGTCGGCGGTCTCCGGACATCCTCTTATCACGAGCTTGCTCGCATCCTTCTCCGATTCTCAGAATTTATACATGCTGGTACGTTCTGGCCTTTGATGCCTCGTTCGTGTCATTCCGTCTAACCGTCGCTTTCCCTCCGCAGTTGGATTATTGCCCCGGAGGTGAAATCTTCAGTTACTTGCGCCGCGCTCGCCGATTCAATGAAAACACATCGAAATTCTACGCCGCCGAGATAACTCTGACCATCGAGTATCTCCACGACGTCGAGGGAATTGTCTATCGCGATCTGAAACCCGAGAACATCCTGCTGGATGCGGAGGGTCACATCAAGCTGGTCGACTTTGGCTTCGCAAAGCAGGTCCAGAACCGTGAAACATACACGCTTTGCGGAACCCCCGAGTACCTCGCCCCGGAGGTGATACACAACAGCGGCCATGGCCTTGCCGTCGACTGGTGGGCGCTAGGAATCTTGATATACGAGTTCCTCGTCGGACAACCCCCCTTCTGGGACCAGAACCCCATGCGTATCTATGAGCAAATCGTTGAGGGCCACATTCGCTTCCCGCAGACGATGTCCCCAGCCGCGCAGAATATCATATCTCTCTTCTGCAAGACTAACCCCACAGAACGCCTCGGCTATATCTCTGGTGGCTCGGCACGAGTCAAGTCACATCCGTTCTTCGAAGGAATCGTTTGGGATGACCTGTTCTACCGTCGGATCAAGGGTCCGATCCTCCCGCGTGTCGACCACCCGGCCGACACCGGCAACTTCGAGGAGTACCCAGACCCGGATCTGAAGACTCAAACCGTATACACTGAGGACATGAAAAAGAAATACGAGGCGTTGTTCAGTGATTTCTGACACGTGCGTACCTTCCGCCGTCATATCCTGGACGGCTGGAAAACGCGAACTACACAACGCCTGCGCACTGCTCGACAGGCCATTCAATCCCGCTTCACGCTCTCATCTGGTTAGCTCTACTTCCCGATGAGTGTTGGCGCGGTGAATCGTCCCTCATACAACATACCACCTCTTCTGTCCTAGAGGGACCCCGCCAATTTGGAGGAGGGCGACAAACAAACATGCCAACGCATTTTGCCTGGCCCAAGACTTCTCCTTGCACCATCGCACCATGGTGCAATCAAATACATACGACCACGCCGCCACGACCATAGGCACTGCACCTACTATGGTCACCGATGCGCGCTGCAGGTATAACGAACGAGTATACGAGACTTTCCGATTGCCTTGATGTTCTTCTTATCTTTGTGTTTCGCCTCATTTCTGTCCACAATTGTATCATAATATTTTCTATATGTTGCTGCGCATTTCACATTTTTACAGACTGTCTGGCTGACATCCACCTCCGTCCCCGCTACCAGACATACGCTGTTGAAGTTCGCGTTCAACCTTCACTGTATATCCACTTGCACAAAATCGATCTTTTGATCACACCTGGTCTGGCCGAGTGACAGTCCGACCATCCAATCTATTTACCAATTCTCGGCGTCCATCGATACGCCCGAGACATTTGACCGTTTGGCTCTGGGAGCTGTGCTGATCTTGTTATATATCAATGTATTAGTCCATAGTGATCGGATGTTTGACCGAATATATGTTTTCTTTACTTTTTATTTCTTGTGGATATAGTTCATATGTCGAGATGGACATAGATGAATAGGGACTGATGTAGTCCTCTGGCGCGGGGACTTTTACATGTAAATGAGCTTTTCCACGACTGGGTCCTTCATCCATGAAATTGAAATCACCGGTAGATATTTGCACAGCAAAAAGTATCCTGGTGGTATATGATATGTCTATCCGAAGTATCTAAGAAGAGAAGAGGGCCATCGGTTTCGAGGAGGCCAATTGAAAATAAAGTCGATAAGAAAACATTCACAACGAAAAAGAAGACAAAATCACGAGCGGAAAAAAGGGAAATGTATAGTAGCAAGTAGAATACAGAGGCGTTTTCGGAGCCACACTACTATCCATATGTGTATGTATGTTTGTGTGATTCCTGGAAAGCATAAAGCTAATACGCTGGCACTTTCCAATTCCTATTATGGTCCGTTGCCAATACCAGAAAACTGAGACTCTCATTTCGAACCTGGTGTTTTCCCTATCAAGGAGGGAAAGGCACCGCGGATTCGAGAGGGCTGGCAGGGCTTGCATGGCACTTTGCGAATCGCGCAGACAGGGACATCGAGGTGTCTCCGGTGAAGGGTGAGATAACGTCGCTCGTGAAAGAGATCGTAAAGGGTTAGTAGTATGTTTGACAACGTTGATGCGTAGATTCATCACTCATGTGCCATGTTGGACGAGCAGAAGATGGGTCGTGGAGCCGGTGGCCCTCGGAGTCAGATTATGTAGACCATAAATCCTGCTCCAAAATGGTGGGATATCGAATAACGACGTTGGTTGCCGTGCCTGCTGAAGCAGGCAGCACGCCTTATGACGTGTAGCTTCGAATTCAATCGGCAAACTCGAAAGAACGCCGATATGGGCAGCGACTCTTAGAGCGAGGGGTCATCCTTCCAAGTTCCTGTAATAGAATTGGTTAGCCTATGCTCGCAGCAACAGAGAACTCTCGCAAAGGAAACCGTACCATCAAAGTCATGCTTGACAAAAGCCATGGGGTCATCCACATCCTTCGCACCCATCTGCTGCACACCCGGACTGAAGCTCGTGATAGGGAGGACGATCACATCGCCGACCTTGCGGTATTCCTCCTGGTTGGTAAAGTCCTCGTACGTGATATTGCGCGACGACTCTGGGTCAATGTTAAAGTAATCAGGGTCATTGAAGTATCGGAACACGGCATCTGTCCAGGCAGCGGGTCCAGTGAACTCGACGATGGTCTTGTCCATCTTGTGCTTCTTGAGGATTCCGGCCTTTTTCATGCGCAGAGTCTCCTCCGTGATGTATGCCACGATGTCGCGCAGGATGGGATGGCCCGGCTTCGATTGGATGGTCCATTGGCAGAACTGGACGCGACGCGAATACCAGTCATGCCAGTCTGGGCGGTCTGGATCGGCCTCAATGCCGATGACTACACCGATCGTGGAGAGATCCAGCTGCGAAGGCAGCCAGTCGGAAGCGGGCTTCAGGGCGGTAGTATCGATGTCGCTGTAGATGCCGCCGCGTGCGAGGAGGATCAGGTATCGGAAGAAATCGGCTTTGAGAACAGGTATCGGGAGCGAGTCAAAAGCTTCAAAGACCTCCGGCACAGAGCTGAAGAGGTACTTGATCAAGTGGTGTTGGGTGTCGTCGGGGATGACCTCGTGGACGAAGCCCGGGTGAAGCTCCGTCCAGCTAGCCTCGGGCTCGCGAAACTCCTCCGCAAACCACAGTGACGCGGGGGTGTACTTCCAGGTCTGCCAGATATATGCAGGGAATTTGTTATTGAGGTCGTAAGGAAAATGGAAACGCAGGCGTTCACGCAGAGGGGCGCTCGGGGGAGGTTGGAGGGGTTGTTGAAGGGCATCCTTTTTTTGGCCGGGGGCGTGCTGCTCTTCCGTCCCTTGCACGCCATCGGTATTGGGGTATTCAGGGGCATAGACCGAGGATTCGTCGGAGGCGGAGTGTGACGAGTGGAGGAGAAAGATGAAGAGGAGAAAGGCCACTGCGGCGATGACCGACTTGCGGAATGTGATCATGGTGGCGAGGACGTCCGAAATGGGTTGGAACGGGGAGCAGGTGGATCGACAGTGAAGCGCAGGTCTGGGAAATGCCACGAGGATGTGCGCAAGCTCCGCCGAAAATCCGCACAGGTGAGGCGTGGTCGACAGTTCCAAAGATCAAAGTGCGTTCCACCGCAGGAGACGACGCGAATTACACATATCTGCTTGGTTGCGAGTCGTCGTGCATGAATTGAAGCTGTCACCGGGGGGAGGAACCGGTGAGCTTATAACGGCGTCGTTGCGAAGCCGTATAACGGGGTGTATAACGGGGACGGTCGGAGGGTGCTAAGACCTCAAAATTGAAAGGGAAGGAAGAGGGACGAGGCGAAATGGAGGAAACTGGACGAAACCCGAGGCGCAGCACGGGAGAGAAAGAGGGGGAGAGGATATAGAACTGCCGTAAAAAAAAAAGGTAGTGATGATGAGCCGACGGCCGACGACGACGATGGCGTCTGAACGAGGCGGAGATTACGTGGGAGTGGAGCCTGAGGCGACCACCGTGATTGGCGGTGACGAGGCTGATAAGGTAGAGCGATGAGGACGGTGATGAAGCTCCGTCTGGGTCAGGAAAGTCGCAGAGAGGAGACCACGCCGCGTTTATATAACGAGTGCACAATTCCTCATCGCTCTTCTCCGAATGAACCAGAGATTCAGGTGGTGGAGTATTTTCTTTTTTGCAACACTGTCCTCTCTTTGTCGCCCGCAACGGGAACGATCGCCCCATCCGCCCAGCGTTGGTCTTATTGCGCCGTGCTGTGTCCGCAGAGGGCTATTGCGCTCCCCGCCCCTGACCATGGTCTTCCTCGGTCGCTGTGATGCGATCCGTTGGTTCAGTCCAGGCGTGATTCAGGTTTGCAGGCTGCGATTGTAACTCCCCTCGCGCCTGATCAGTGGCGTGGCCGAAAACGGCCAGCTCGGGCGGGTTGAGTATAAGGGCTCGGCATGATTAATCTATTCCTCTTAAACGTTGCAAGAGTCCCGCCGTTTCTTACGGAGTCTAGACTACCGTGGTTGTGCGGATTCGCGATAGCTCGGTGGCATCCATCCATGGCGCTCAGAGACGACTCTACTATCGGAGTCCTTCTTAAACCGGATTCCCACGAGTCATGCTCGTGCATCTAGAGGAGAGAACGGGACGGGCAGAGAACTACTCCGTAAACGATGGATGGGCACAGAGACATCCACCCCGGACCAGCCGCGTCATCCGTCTTCCCGACCGATCGGCAGGCTGGACTTGGCTTCGTGGGCTACTGAACGTGCAGGTTCTAGTGGATGCGTTTTATCCACTCGACAGGGGAGTTCTCGGGGCGAAGCTGCATCATCCACTGGGGTTGGAAAAGACTTAAGTGTAGTGCAGCCATGAGCGTGAAGGGAATTGGGCCAAGCTAGACCGTATGCGTGCATGAAGTTGAAACGAGTGCTGGTGCACCTCCGTTTCAAGTCAACCAGCAGAAGGAAAGTCCTATTTCCCCGTCAATCACGATGTGAATTTGATCACATCTGAAGACGATCCTCATGCTGGGGATGGTCTTCTTCGGGACAGCCTTGGTGAACACGAAGTCGTCGCACCGAGCGAAGAGTCATGGTTGCAATTGGGCGAGTGGAGAGGAGTCCAAATATGGATTTGCCACACGGTATATATAGACACGAGTAATTAATTGCTGATACTGGGAGAAGCAGGGAGCAGAGTCAGAGTACCTAGGTACCCGTGGCACTGCCCACCAACCCCTGGATAGGGGTTGGTGGGCGACAGCTCAACGTCCCCAACAGCTCAACGTACTGTTTTTTCTGAGGTACCTTTTATATAAGAATACCATATAAAAGGTACCCCAATGTATAAAATTTTAAAGTAAGATAACTCCACCATCACAATGTATTAGAAGCTAAAACTTAAATAGTAGTATTTCTATATACTTCTAAATAGTATAATAGTATTCATTAACTTTTAAGTATAATAACAATAAATTCCAAAAAACTTAATTTTTTGTATGGGGGGTATTTCGATATATTCAGAATCTAGATTACCCAGGTTTATTATAAGAAAATAATATAAGATATCTATTATTTTTAGACTCTTTTACCGTGTATTAAAGTATGAAAGGACTATCTCTTAAATTGGTTGAGTTATTCGACTCTAAATTTACATAGTATTAAGTATCTTTTGTATGTGATTTTCATACAAAAGATACATCGGGAAAAAAGTGTGTTGAGGTGTCAAAGATGTTGAGCTGTCGCCCACCCATCACCGGCTAGGTGATGGGTGGGCAACGCCACGGGTAGTTGCAGTCGTCAAGCCCGCTCATCCTCTGGCATTGCCTATTCGGGCAAGGCGGCGCCGGTGGAGCACGTGGATTCGCGCTAGACTCTCTTTGGCCCGTGGCAGCCTCAGGCCCCACAGGCCGCAGAGTGACCAGTGACCAGCCCGTGCCCCCATCCATGGATGACCCCCTCCTCCTCTCCAGTTTGAATACCACTGTGCTACTGTGCCGTAAGCCTGCGAGCCCCTCCAGGTCCTGTCCTGTTCTAGGCATGGACAGATATTAAGTAGGGTTTACCGTCTCCGCTGGCCTATGACGACAGAGCCCGATAAGAACTTATCGAGATCAAGGAACCTGCAGAAGATGGATCGGAAGAGGGTCACTCGAATGCTACTTTTACATCGCGATCCCTCGGTTCCTGTGAGACATGACTTGATCTGCAGGAGATCACCTGACGGGCCCTCCAACGCTGATGAAGACAATTCATGCCTCATGTTAAATCACGATCACTTATCGCAGCTTATCTTGCATGCACCCGATGGCGTGTCGTACCACAAACCAGATCGCAACTCTAAGAAACGAACTTTGAGCCAGATAACTACAATGTGATATAAATGGCTGAGAGAAAATGCATCCATGTATTTGACTACATGAACGACTTGTCAACGATCATATTCGAAACTCAGCCCTGTACACGGATGAGAGGCAACATCATCACCGGGAGCGAGTATAAAGAGAAATGATCCTTCGTGACAGCGGCAGTGTCAAGGATTAAACGCATTGGAGGGGAACAAGTTTCAACATGACACAACTGCAATGAAAGAGAGCAGAGTCGACGGAAAGCTAATTCTGGAAGTAGAATCCAGTTTCCCGGGAGGATTTGTTCCTCTTCACACTGTTCTCCGAGGAGGACAATGTGTATATACGGAACCAAATGTCTGGATGTATCATCCACTCAAGGATGATTAGGGTACGAGCTCAACCTGCGTGAAGCGAATCCAGTGTTGATATGCCTACTATTGCGGGACCTCACTACCATGCATCTAATTTCATGACTGCGAGTCTCATTTTTCAGCGTTATCTGTTATAAAGTCATAAAGTTGAAGTTCAACCCCATCACGATGACTCCGATTGACTCCAAATGACTCATGCCCCGGCTTCCAAAAGCATTTCCACAACAACACGATTATGCCGCTTCAAGCCGGCAGCCTCTATCGCTGTTCCAAACCGGGCTCCTTCGGCGTGGATATCTGCACCATGCCGCAGCAGCAGCGCTACAATCTCTTCCCGGCCAGCATAGGCCGCCATCTGGAGCGCCGTACCAAACTCAGACGGGGTCGTATTTGAGTCTGCCCCGTGTTGCAACAAAAGACGTACTGTCTCCAGCTCTCCTGAATAGGCTGCACCCTGAAGCGGAGATCCGAAGCGACTGCCGGGGGTGTTGATGTGAACGCCCGCCCCATGTTCTAGTAAGAGAGCTACCACGTCTACATTCCCATTCTCTGCTGCTCCCTGCAGAGCGTGGTAGTAAAATGCCTCTGGACAGTAGGCTGTAGCGGAAACGCCTTTGTTCAAAAACTTCCGCACAAAGGCGAGGTTCCCATTGCAGCAGCAGGAGAGGAGCGCCGCCGTGGTGTAACATTCATCAAGAACAATGCTTGAATCCCAGATTAGCTGCATTATATCCTCCATGTCTGCACTGGCAGCGTGACAAAGTGCACATCCTATGGCTTCTTCAAGTGTGTGTGCGAGGAGGAGCTCGATGATCTCGGTGTAGTGCCGCGTCGTGGCTATCTCGATAGGGGTGCAACCTGTATAGTCGTCGTGGTTGGCACAAGCACCCCGTTCCAGTAGCATCTTAACGACATGATCTTGTCGGTTAAATGTCGCTGCGTGTAGGAGAGTGGATGCCGAAGCATTGATATCTATATCCATGCCAGTGTCTAGCAGAAACTGGAGGAAGGCTACCTTGCCTTTTGAGGCGGCCTGGAGGGCCACTTCTACCAGCAATTGGGGATTCTCTGGGTTGGAGTGAATTGATTTGAGACGTCGGAGAGTATGCTTGTTAAACAGCGCTGTTTCCATAGATTAGCCTTGGAAAAAATACTGCTATTTTGGGTCCAAGTCGTACAGTTCACGAGACGCAGATTGCACATGTGTTGACAGAGGCTGGTCTGCCCCTGATGGTACCATGTCTCCAGAGGTGTCAGGTCCAGGACATGCAGGAGGATGTCATTTGGGAGAGTGGGATAGGTACATGTCATGATCACCACAGGCTCTTATATCGACATTCAATGAAGTCCACGGGAGAAGCCAGCAGTGAGTCGTTGACGGCGGACGAACTCAGCCGTCGTTTTGCGGGGTAAAGGTCCCCGATCGTTTTTTTGAACTTGCGCCCCCGTCAAACGTGGGCTTTCCTCGCTACTTGAACCCTGATCAAACAGCCAAGGCGATGATGTTGTCAAACCTATATCAAGGTGAATGAACCACAGAGCACAAAAACGTCTAAAATTATGCCTATGCGGCTTCGTGCTGTTGCTGCGCGTGCTCATCGAGCAAATACTGCACATCATGTGCAAGGAAACCCAGTGGGGTTGGGCGCATATTGCTTTTGCCAGTCATTCTCTGTCGAGCGAAATTCGGAGAAGCCAACATTTTCTTGCTGAAGGGTCAGAGGGCATGACTTGCAGTGTCACGGGGTCTGTCGAGCCCTAGGTTCGTGCATGTCTCCTGGCTTGGACGAAGAAAGCAATCAGCAAAGTTGACAGATGGAAACAGAGCAGTCTGAGAAATCAGCGATAAATAGCTATTCATACTGATACCTCGGCCGGCCTGTTGGATGTACTGCCCAATGGGGCATCATCGTCAACTCACCCAGCGTATACCTAATTAACCGAAGTTATTCCGCCCGTCCAATGCATAAGATCTCTCAATTAGATGGTCAATCTTCACAAAATGAGTAACTTTCCTACCGGCAGGTCGGGCCGATTCCCCTACTCTCTTCTGAGCTCCAAGTCAAAGTCAAGAATTTGGAAGGGGAGCCGGGTTTAAATTCGACTTCTCCCTCAGGTTGCAATCTCACTTCTACCTTCACCGATATAGCCTCCTGGTCATATACGATATCGTTGAATCCACAGAAAATATGACTCACGGAACTGAGACAAAGAAGTACTCTTGGGCAGAGGTCAAACCCGGTCGATGGGAGCGTGACATCGACGAGGTCGAGCAATTCTACACTTCCTTGGCCAAAAACTACGCCGGAAGTGGTCGCACTTTCTTTGCCATGACAGGATTCATCTCATTCAGCATCACTGTGAATCCAGAACTGGTACTCGACACCGAACAACGTGCCGAGGAAGCCCTACGACGGGCCTGGCTGCGTCTTCGCCATGAGCATCCAACCATTGGAGCCTGGGTCGAGTATAATTCCGATCGAAAGAAATGCAGGAAAGTGTACGAAACATTCTCCGATAGGACGGCCCAGCTATCCTGGCTGGAGAACACCTTTCGTGTGGTCTCCGAAAGCTCCTCAGGTCTCGACTGGTGCAACTCTGATCCTCCTGTGCCGAAACTACCAACGCTGTTCCTGATCAAATCGCCAAACTCGGGGATAGGAAAAGTCAAAGCCGACCTGGTGTTGCGGTGTCACCATGACATAGTGGATGGGATCGGAACCCTTTTACTGTTCAACAACCTTTTCACCTTTGCTGCCCAGGCGTTCGACCAGCAGCTGGATTACACTTTACCCTCCTTTGGAGACGAATGGACCAGACTTAGCCCACCACTCCGAGTGGCCGCGAAAATTCCACCCGTGTTGGATTCCGATCAAAATCGCCGCCTGGATAAAATCAACTCACATAATGAAAGCCTCAAGACGGGCATAGACATTGCGAGTGTACCGTTCAAACGCGGGGAAATCACGCCAGGGAAGCACCAACGAGTCGCGATAACTCTGTCGAAAGAGCAAACGACGAATTTATTGGCCGCTTGCAAGACCCTAAAGTTAAGCGTGACGCACGCATACCACGCAGCAATCGCAATTGTCATGCGTGATCTCCAAGAACGCACAAGCTATGCCCGGACTGTTCGATACATCAACTACAGCCTCATCAATGAACGACCTCATTGCTCTGAGCCGTATAACACCCCTGCGCATGCTGTCTCGGTCTATCACTCTGTTTCTGGAGGGGCCTTGGCTATTGATTTGACCGTATCGGGAGTCTCGAGTCCTTCCCTGCAAGGCCTACCGTATGGGAAGGAACAGCAGAAGAAAGAATTCATGACTATCGCGGCAATGATCCGCGAGTTCTATCTCCAAATAAGGTACGACAAAGAGCATATCGATATGGTACCATCTTATTGGGCAATGTCCACCATGCCCTATCCATCTGATGATGAAACTCCCCCCATCCCCGGTCCCAATGAGACACCGTCCATGTCAATCTCAAGTATGGGCAGGATAGACCAGATAATCAACCCTACCCATGGCCCCTTTGAGCTGGACAGCCCGTGGGTGACTGGTGAGGAACTGGGTTCCGGGCTCGGGCTATTCCTGGGAACCTGGAATGGTCAACTTACTCTCAGCGCTGCATACAACGATGCATGGCATGACCGGTCGGAGGCTTTGGGGATTCTGCAAAGATGTAGCCGGGTGACGATCGATTCATTGATTGGTTGACCGCAGTATTCGATCAAAACTTACTCTATGAAGGGGACATATAAATGATGTTTATCCTTCAGGTCTCGTCGACACGAAATGATGTGCCAAAGTACAACTTGCCCTCCATAGTCATACACAGAGATGGAAAGACTAAAGCTCGCATCTTCCAACGAGATCTGCTTTTCTTGCGGCTGCAGTTTGAGAAAGTACAAGTTTGGCGAATGCCATGTAAGTGAGTGGCATCCACGATCTTGCGGATGGCCAACGATTAATGATCGATAAGTTGCTAAGCAAGGGCAAACTTTCTGGCAATCCTTTGTGGGGGTAGGATTCTATCCCCCACTACAGGGGCAGCCAGTTTTATTTGACGAAGCATACATATTCCATGAAGCGTGCTGGGCCGATCTCATGGGTCGGTTCGGCTCCGCCGGGCCTGAACTCGAATTCCTCTTCAAAGCTTGCCAGGCGGCCCCAAAAGTGTGCAGTTCGTGTTTTCAACCTCTCTGGTTATTGATGGTCGATATTGGAGAAAAATATTGATACCAACGTATAGCATTGTCACGCCGGAGCCTGGGGAGGCATTCCCTGAAATTAGCCCCGATGATCTACCCGATTGTGAAATCGACCAACATCGATCCGCCTCCGAGTCTCTCTCAGTCAGACGTATGTAAAAACCCTACTGATGTGTTTCGCCGGCTACCATACGAGCTTCGTTTGATGATTGCGATCTTCCTGAGTACGGATGACTACAATAACCTTTGCCTAGCTTCGAGGTCGATGAATCCGTTCCGAGATAGCCGGGTCTTTTGGAAGTCGCGCTTCTTCTCAGATAATGAGCATGGTTTCTTAGATCAGTATACGAGTGAGATGCTTTTGCCTAATCAGAATTTCGACTGGCGGAGTCTGTACTACTCCACTCGCAAGCTGTGCTCGCTCGAGGAGATCACCTCAACCCTGATGAACAGATGGGCAACGAACCGCTGGGTTTGGAGTGCATGTCTAAGCCGTCGTTGGGGAAACCACGCTCACAGTATTGCGTCTTGTGGCTTTCCGGAAAGATTTCTTCGGTATCCGACATATAATTTGACATATATGTATCTGGTCTGCCTTCCTCGAACGCTTGTGGATATGACGGTCTTCGTTCGCCGTCAGAAAGATATGCGTTGGATTTGTGGGTTTGAATTGAGGCATTCCGATCGACCGAATGTTGTATTGGGGTATAAGAGCGCAGAGAAGTATACTGTCCGTAACTACCCACAAATCAAACGTCTTGACTTTGCGCTCAACTCCCGCTCTGAGGGGGGTGGTGTGCGATCGATCAGAGTGTGCAAGGGGATGGATGCGCCGCCTCCTTGGAAGGGGATGCACGGTGTTCGCAAAATTAAAACACTTGAGCTGGATAATACATGCTTTCAATTTGGCGTTATGTTTGATGTAAGTGCCACTGTTTGCCTCCGGGATGTCCCCCTGCTGGGCACTGATACCCGAATTAGAAACAGAAGATGATCGGAGTGAATGCCCGATGGGAGAGTACCGTTACCATTTTTCACATGAATATCAATTATCAGAGGCTATATCAGTCGGCAAGAGCAGGTTACAAGTGGCTGTTCCCCGGGGTAGTGGACGAGCAACAATGTGTGAGCTTTCTGCTCCCTGTGACCATGGGATTAGGCTCCCTCCATCTTCTTGACGGAGCACAAGTCTTTCTTTCGGACCTTCTCAGCCGAGGGGGCCCTTTTTGTCGCAATACATGGCAGCCTTCTTGAATCATCCTGTTGCAAAGTTGGTGGGAGGTCAGGCAGAATGAGGGTGATATGGCTAATCTAGACAACTTTACCCTGATAGTCGGCAATGCAGAGAATGCGGCGACGCATACAGAACGTTTCTGATTCCCGTAAAAATTCTGTTGTCTGATATGGCAGCTTCTCTTGCGAGATGTGATGCGAATAAAGAACGCTGTGTGGCTGAGACACCTAAGTACCTAGGTACCTAGGTACCTAGAGTCTCAAAAAGACATACTTCGACCGCAGCCAATCAAAAGCGGTGCGAATGACGCCATGCGCCGAAGGGCGACTGCTGCCTCAGGCCGCCCGCGGACCCAGTCATCTTTCGCCGATTCCCCGCGGAGTGCAACTTGACTATCGTCGCAACCTCCACGCATTGCTCGTCGACCCTCACCCTCGACTTCCCTTGTCACATACCATGGCTCCTGCAATGCGTCCAGCTGCGCAGGGTCTCAAGGCGATCGGCCGGGTCTTTCAGCAGAAGGAGATAGTCGCAACGTTCGCCGGAAGAAATCGCTTCGCCGTCCCCACAACATATCAATGTGCCCGCAGGCAATTGCACCAAGTGCCCCCTCGGAAATCCCAATCTGCCACCGCAGAAAGCTCCTCCTCGAGAGATTCCTCCAATCCGGCCCTATCATTCCCGTGTCTCGACGCCCAGGAGGCCAAGTCCGCCCAGCTCTCCGCACGATCGCTCGAAACTGGCCCCGAGCCGTCCTATACCACCGGCCATCACGAACAATACCACTGCGAAGACCCGCTCCTTCTCGACTGGGGTGGAGTGCTACCCGAGTTTGACATCGCGTACGAAACATGGGGCCAGTTGAATGCCGACAAGAGCAATGCCATCCTGCTACACACTGGGCTGTCCGCCTCAAGTCACGCTCATAGCACGGCAGCCAACCCCAAACCTGGCTGGTGGGAGAAGTTCATCGGACCCGGGAAGCCGCTCAACACCGACAAATATTTCATAATCTGCACCAACGTCGTGGGTGGGTGCTATGGCAGCACTGGGCCGTCATCGATCGACCCATCTGATGGCAAGCGATATGCCACACGGTTCCCCATCCTGACTCTGGACGACATGGTACGCGCACAGTTCCGTCTACTGGACTCGATTGGCATTCAGAAGCTGTACGCATCTGTGGGATCCAGCATGGGTGGTATGCAAAGTCTCGCCGCCGGCGTCCTCTTCCCCGAGCGGGTCGGTAAAATCGTTAGCATTAGTGGCTGCGCGCGTAGCCACCCCTACAGTATTGCGATGCGACACACTCAGCGCCAGGTCCTGATGATGGATCCCAAGTGGGCACGTGGGTTCTACTATGACTCCATCCCGCCGCACTCGGGGATGAAGCTGGCGCGTGAAATCGCCACCGTCACTTATCGCAGTGGGCCGGAGTGGGAGATGCGGTTCGGTCGCAAACGCGCCGACCCTAGTAAGCAGCCTGCCCTCTGTGCCGACTTCCTCATCGAGACCTACCTTGACCACGCGGGAGAGAAGTTTTGTCTGGAATACGATCCAAACAGCTTGCTCTACGTCTCCAAGGCCATGGACCTGTTCGACCTGGGCCACTCGCATCAAGTCGAAACGAGACGCCGTCGTGCCGAGTACGAAGCCCACATCGCGCAGGGTGATAAGACGATTCTCTCCAGTGACATTGCATGCAGTCTCACCCTGCCGGAGAAGCCTTATGAGGAACAGCCATCCGTGACGGCCAACGCTCCTGCAATGGACCAATCCGTGTCAGACGGTGCCGTGGATGGACCTCCTCGGGATCTCGTTGCGGGTCTGGCACCTCTGAAGAACCATGAAGTCTTGGTGATGGGCGTCGCCAGTGACATTCTCTTCCCCGCCTGGCAGCAACGTGAGATCGCCGAGACCCTCCGCGCGGGGGGCAACAAGACGGTGGAACACATTGAGCTTGGAGAGGATGTGTCCATGTTCGGACATGACACCTTCCTGCTCGACTTGAAGAACATTGGCGGGGCGGTGGAAAAGTTCTTGCATTAGTGCCATAAACCACGCGGTATTCTGTGTTTTTATCCATTATTGTTTCTGAGCGGGCAAAGCACGAAGGATTGATTATGCGTCATGGCGACTGATATCATTGCATACTGTATATCCCCTTTCTTCTAACTTGTACTTCATATTTCCTTTCAACAGACCATTCTGCTCTCTACCACCTCACAAACTTGGCTTTGCAGTCGACTAGAACGAAACGAAGTAGACAGGTAAAATGCAAATATTTACGGATGATGTTCAATAGCCCTCAGATTAGCTCTCAGGTTCTCATGGATTTCCAGGCTGATGTTAATCGTGCGCGAACACGTGTAGTGCCGGATATCGTCAACTTTGGCTTTTGGTATTACCTCGTCACAGGGCAGTTTGAACATCATCCACCATAGGGAAGAAAACATGAAGGATAGTAGAAGTTGCGGGATTCAAACCAAGCTGAGGCTGGTATTGACTTTCAATTAGTGTCTCTGGAAATCGGAACAGCTCTGCCAGATAGCATAGGGGTCATCATATTCTCCCACACTTTGGTAAGCGGCTGATTCAAGACTACGGTATTATCCCACGTCCACGACATTAGAAGACAGGAGGGATAGGCTAGAATGTAAGATGAAACAGCACAAAAGCGGCGGAGAGCCAAAAACAAAAGGATAGGGTTTGCACGGCCTCTAAGATCTCTGTTCAGTCTCAATCACTCACTCACCGTCGTGTTACTTCCATTTGAGGACTATCTGGCCCCCAAAGGATGCAGTCCACGGCGGGTGATGTGATCGCATTGAAGCACATCGTTGGTGTCATGAGAAGCTCGAATGTGTGAGTTTATCGTCATCGAGGGTGGAAAAGCGTCCATTTCTTTTCTGCAGACAATTAGTTGAAGTGTTCCCCAGTGGCAGCGACGGTGGATGGTACTTTGACGAAAAGGGGGTTAGACGAGATTGCTGTGGGAAGAGAAGAGGTGAAGCTGGAAGATTTTCCGGTCTGAAAACGCGTCGCGCGACAGAACAGAGATCACGTGATTGTCCCTATCTGTACGGTCAGTATCATTGCTCTCTCGACGTCTACAACACACCTAACTTCTGTGCAGTATTGAACTTTCAGAGATGAGCACAGAGACATCGACTATCTAGTCGACAGTTTCCTGAGAATGATATCTCTGATCCCATCAAGATTCTCCAGAAACTCGACTCCGAATCTCTCACATACTATCTGCACATTCCCCCGCTTCCAATACCCCGCTGGACACACTGCAATAGCCTTGCCTGGAATCCTCGCGCAGATTCCAAACTCCAGGAGGCTGATCGCGGCCTTGGTCGCTGGATGGAAATAGATGAGGACTATGTCCGCGTCTTCCTGCTTGCTGAGCTCCCACTCCACCTGTTGCCGATAAGGGGAGAAACTGATTTCCTCGACCCATGAGCTGTCCCACTCCGCTCGACACGGGTTGTATATGGTGACTGGCAAATCGGAAAGGCGATCAAAGACGGTTTGGCGCCAGTCGACTGAGTCAACTTGGGTGGTAGTGCCGGCCAGGAAGATGGATTTCAGGCCGCGAGGAGCTTCGTCCGATGGGGCGTGGATGATCTGGCTCTGTGTCTGAGACATTTTGGAGGTCGTCAGGGTGAGCCTGTTGGGGTCTTTATGACACAAGGTACGTTTGTCGAGGATAGTGAGAGATATCTCATGATTCGGTAGATAGATGATCCAGAATTACTAGGCGACCAGGTTGAAGACACTAAATCAATATATTCTTTGTCAAACGCATTGATATCACCCAACTCAAGCCTGCAAATTACCGATTGTGACGCTCTTGATGTTCTGATATTCATGCAAGCCATACTTGCTCCCTTCTCGTCCAACGCCACTCTCCTTCACGCCTCCGAAAGGCGACTCGGCAGCACTGATCAGCCCCGTATTTACCCCAACCATACCGCATCCCAACTTCCGTGCAACTCTCATAACCCGTCCGATATTCTCGCTGAAGAAATAACCTGCCAGTCCAAACTCCGTCGCATTGGCCATCTCCAGCGCTTCCTTTTCGGTACTGAAGCTGAAGATAGCAGCCAGGGGACCAAAAGTCTCGTCCGTAGCGACGGCCATCTCTGCAGTCGCGCCACTGATGACGGTGGGTTCGTAGAAGAATCCTGGAAGATCGCTGGGTGCTTTTCCTCCAGTGTGGAGAATCCCGCCCTTTGCAAGCGCATCTTCTACATGTTCGGTGACCTTCTTGACGGCAGCGGCGTTGACGAGCGGCCCTTGGGTGGTGCCAGCGTCAATACCTCTTCCCAGCTTGAGAGCCTGGGTCTTTTCCACAAGTTTTGCAATGAATTTGTCCTTGACGCCTTCCTGGACGAGAATGCGGTTCGCGCACTGTGATTTGCTTAGCATTAAGATATCAATCGGATACATGCAGCACGTGAATGACGATGAAGAGATCTTACCACACAGGTCTGGCCAGACGACCGGAACTTGCAGATCATCGCCCCTGCGACAGCCTGGTCCAGGTTCGCATCGTCAAATACAATGAACGGCGCATTACCGCCCAGTTCCATGCTGACTCGCTTCATCGTCCCAGCTGCCAAGGTAGTGAGCTTCTTACCCACCCCAGTCGAACCGGTGAAGCTCAGCTTCTTAACCTTGGGGTGGGTCGCCAACACTGAGGCCGCCTGCCGGTCGGTCGTTGGCACGATGTGAATGCAATCAGCAGGAACACCGGCCGCAATAGCAAGTTTTCCGAGCGCAAGCGCGCTGAATGGGGTCTCGCGAGGAGGTTTGATAACGACAGAGCATCCCGCTGCCAGTGCAGGCGCGACCTTCCGCGTGATCATGGCGGCTGGGAAATTCCACGGAGTGATGATGCCACATACGCCGACCGGTTCTTTGAAGGTAAGGACTTCAGTATTTTTGTAGGATGATGGGATGGTATCGCCGTATGAGCGAGTGGCTTCCTCAGCGAACCAGGACACGAATGAGGCAGCGTAGGTGATTTCGCCTCTTGCTTCGACGATGGTCTTTCCATTCTCAAGTGAAAGGATTCTTGCCACTATAAGAGATCCTGGGTCAGTTTCCATGGCGATTTCGAAATAGCGGACGGCTTCAACGTACAATCTTCAGCGTTGTCAACCATCAACTGGTACAACTTTTTCAGCACGAGGCCCCGCTCCTTTGCTGTAGTGTTGTCATAATACTTGGTGAAACCTTCATCGGCTGCATCGATCGCTGCGACGATGTCTTGCTCGGACAGGTCGGCGCATTGCGCAAGGACTGTTCCACTTGCTGGCTCAGTGACAGGGAATGTCTTGCCATCGATACCCTGCTTTTCCTGGCCGTTCACCAAACCCAATGTCACCAATAAGTCTGGGTTTTTCAAATCGCGCAGCTCTGCTGCGATAGTCTGCGTTGTGGATCCCATCTTGAGTTACAGTGGACAAATTTTTCTATGGGCGCAAAGATTAGAATCACCGGCAAGACAGCTGCTGGGAGTCCTGATATTGAAATGTAGGGTGTCTCGGCTTATACCCTTCACTGTGGTACGGCGTACGCCCGGTCATGTACCAGACCTTCTTATATGCTGTGTGGGGTAGTCACAAATGAACAGCCCACGAAAACAATTAGGAGCTGGGGGTGAACTAGGCATGTACGACTCCGGACATGACGACACCTCGGCCAGGGACTGCTATGGAAGATCTACCACGGCCGAGGCAATCTGGTGTTATCTGCCGGCAGATGTGGGTAGATGAACTATCGTGGACACTGGACACGGGGTATAAATACCGAGGTTCGTCCTCTGCGGTCCCCACGCATCAATTGCAAAACTCGGGCGCCTTGGTTTTAAGGCAATATTAACAGGTATCATATTCCAACGAAACAAATATATGCAAAGAGACTAGAAGAAGCAATATTCGGAACAATAATCAGTGTATGGCTTGTGTATGTCGCACGTACTCTCTTAACTCGCCTGATGGCTAAATAACAATCAGGCACAGATTCCAACGGTTGTGGCCAGTAGATACACATCCACGAGGCACCATTCATCATCAGTCATCCCTATCAACTTTAAACTCTCCAGCTCCTCGTCAATCATCTTCCCGTACTCGAAATGATAGGCGTAAAACATAGACTTCGATGCCTCGATGGTGGGCAACGCGAGTAGTTCCTTCAATAACATGACCCCTTGTCTGCTGGGGAAGTTAGGGAAGAAGCCAGTCTGATAGTATTCTCATTCCTTGTCAAAGGAAGCTACATCTTTTGAGATTAGGATATGATCGCTAGGCGTGTGGATGATCCGGACCAACTTGGGATCTTTGTAGTCGATCACTGAACCAATGGCGAATTTCGTCAGGGTCCAACACATTCTGCCATGGTAAGTTGGTATTGGCTGATTGCCCTTGCTTGTTTTGAATGACAGATATCCGATAGATTTCAAGATCCGGGTGGACGATAGAATCCCCAGCGAGGATGTTGCTCTGGGAATGGATCTTGGCCTCCTGCAGCCATTTCCGGGCAGATTTCGAGTGGATGTGGAAGTTACAGGTTTTTCGGAGGCAAGACCTCTATATTAACGCTGGGTATTCGCTTGATCAGGACCTGCTTACCCATTCTACGGCTTTGATGTTGAGAAAATTATATGGGTTTGCCTTTCTACAAGCAGGCGCAACAAAAATATGTACACAACCCAAAAATGGGACGGCAGGAAAAAATTTTATTTTGGCACAGCCAAGATCTTTAGGAGCTAGGGATTCTTGAAAAGCCATCGTTCTGGTTTAAACTACATCTTATCACTGTTGTGATGTGATATAGATACGCACTGGGTTGATGACGTAGCAGGGTCCCAGTAGAGCAAGTTCGATAGCGACACCAAATGTTCATGGGCAGGCATATGAGCAGAAAATGTGTATTGAACCCACTGTGAGACTTTGATCCAAATTTTAATTTCTTTCAAGCTGCCATATCTCCCTCGTCATCCTCCTCGAGATATCAACCATCTCCAAGGACTCCGTGGTGATGGCACAAGTCACATGACCATGACGGAATCGACCATTAAATTTCTCTCCGCATGAGTTGAAGCTCCGCGACAAACCCCCATGCAAAAGCCAGAATGTCCACCTGGCTACAGCGACACGCGGGCTCGCAGCAGTCTCAGCTCGCCGCTACGGCGGTGCTCTCTGGCGCTGCCGTCGCTGGCGCGATCCTAGGGTACCAAGCCTTCAAGCGGAGAGAAGCTGTCACCGAACTCAAGGCTTCGATTCCCCCAATCAACGAGGAACACCATGCCGACAAAGTGTGTGCTTTTTCCCCAATCGAATAGACAGAGATCCCGGAAGCTGATACGAATACAGCTGAATAACTATGGAGTGGCAACACCGCTCAGCCCGGAAGATGAACGCAGTGCTGAGCTTGCGCGCCGAGCGCAGCAGGGCGATTACGACAACGGTGAGTGGGAGCTTGCGCGGATATAGAGTTGGAGCGTGCCAATTGCTAACATAGCTTCATCTACATGCAGACCTCATCCTCGAACAACTAGCTCGAAACCGGGTCTTCCTCACTGACGAAGGCCTCGAGAAGCTCCGCAACTCGTTCATCATCGTGGTGGGGTGTGGTGGTGTTGGATCACACGCAGCGGCTTCGCTGGTGCGCTCGGGAGTCTCCAAGATCCGCTTAATCGACTTCGACCAGGTGACGCTCTCGTCGCTGAACCGCCATGCACTCGCGACGTTGGCCGACGTGGGAACACCGAAGGTGCACTGCATTCGCCGGAGGCTGGAACAGATCACGCCGTGGACGAAGTTCGATTGCCGAAATGAGTTATTTGGGGGATCGGTCGCAAACGAGTTACTGGCGCCGTGGTCGTTCGATGACGGTGACAAGGGCCAGAAGCCGACGTATGTGTTGGACTGTATCGATAACATTACCTCGAAAGTGGAGCTGCTACACTACTGTCATTCGCATGAGATCCCGGTTATTTCATCCATGGGTGCGGGTTGCAAGTCTGATCCGACGCGGGTGACAGTGGGTGATATCTCGGTGAGCACCGACGACCGTCTGTCGCGCAGCACACGCCGCCGACTAAAGGCGCTGGGTGTGAACACTGGCATCCCGGTCGTGTTCTCTACAGAACGGCCGGGACCAGGAAAGGCGACGCTACTCCCGTTGAACGAGGAGGAATTCTCCAAGGGCGAGGTTGGCGAACTGAGCGTGCTTCCGGATTTCCGTGCGCGCATTCTCCCTGTGCTCGGAACAATGCCGGCGGTGTTTGGGTATGTTGTTGCCAACCACGTCATCTGTGATATCTCTGGTTATCCTCGCGACTATAGTGTCACCGGCAAGGGGCGGGAGAAGATGTACGACAGCGTCTTGACCGCGGTGCAGGGCTACATGGAACGTCTGGCGCGACATGACGCCGGGCAACAGGTCATTGGCCTGCGCGTACCACTCAGCCGGGACGATGCTGGATTCCTCGTTGATGAGATCTGGCGCGGCAAGAGTGCTATCAGCGGTCTTACGGGGCGGTTGATGGTGGCTCCCTGGGAGCGCCCGCCGCAGGGCTTCGTGATTGACCCGGTATATGAGAAGGAGGGGCAGATCTTCTTGCCGCTGCGCCTGAAGGACCTGGTATGCATGACGAAGGAAGAAGCTGCTCGGCATGAAAAGGAGGTGCTGCTCGGCGGGAAGAAGCCCGAGGAAGTGTATGATGCAAAGGTCGTGGAGAAGGTGAAGGAGCGGGCGAAGGAGGTGGAGATGTATGAAAATTATGTATAATGACTGACCCTGAAAATTCAGCGATGCTGTTTGGCTATATATGGTGGACTAAATAATTGTGCTATTCTACATGTCGGTCGAGCTTTACCCATACACTTACCATACAGCGAGGAAAGTCGATTGGGCGTTGAAGCTTATCCTGTTCTGCAAGTTGCTGTCCAGGCTCACGGCTCGAACTGCAACGTGGCTATTTAAGATACTGATAAATCGAAGTGACTCCTCTCGACCGCCGGGGAGTTCCCTCGGACTACCTACAAAGATGGCGAACATGCGATCAGGAAAGAACAGACACAGCCCTGTGGATTAGACCCCCACAGACCCGCACTGCTTAACAGGATCAAGTTCACTCGCCATTGAATGTCTCGGGCAGAGAGGGTCTTTGGAGGTATTGTCTTATTGGGATGAGGTTGGTTCATTGTTGTACTGTAGCGCGAAGTAGATGCGGAATATTCACATGGGATTGGCTGCAAAGTCGCACTGTGAAAAGGGGCGGATGATCGAGTACCGAGTGCCTGATGATGATTGGTTCAATCTCCAGTGGCTTCATAAAATAGTGCCAAGGGATACAATTGGTGCATAAGATTCGGACCAGCAGCGGCTCCGTAGACTGAGACATGGGGATGGGGCGCTTCTTAGTTCCTGGGCTACGGAGTCGGTGCTCTCTTGCTGGATCGGTGGGACGGTTTCACCTCGCTTGTCCCTCCAGCACAGTCCAAATAGGGAAGAGACACTCAGAGCCTGCTCTCCTGGTTGGTCTAGAGTCGTCTTTCCAACATGTCTGGGACATCTGGCTCGTGAGGTTGCAGTGACATGGACTGCTCCAGTGGTACCACAGACGAGGGCTTTCTGTTCGATAGGGGGTGATAACACCATTGGGCTGACTGACTGCTGGTCCAGTATGAGGATTTGGAGCCATCCCAAAGCGTGATAGAGAAGCGCAACGAACGCTGGTTAGTGCCGGATGGTGCTGACGGGGTACCATTGCCAAGTCAAGGTTCATCTCGCGTATGCGGTGAGAGGGTCTGAGGGCCGCTTAGGTGGGACAAGAGTCGCGGTGAGGAAATATGCATATTGTTGCGTGGCACTGACGGTGTACATACCGGAGGAAGTCGAAGCGATGAGACAACAGGGAACGTACGGAGTAGAGAAGCCATCGAAGAAGAAGAAGGGGGATTGAGGCCAGTCCGAAAGAGGCAATCCGGATGCTGGCTATTCCTGGTCCGAGGCTAGCCCCGAACAAGACTAGCGCCGCGATGGATTCAGGGACTGGCGCTAACCGCAAGAGGCAAGATGTCACATCGCCTCGATGGAAGCCTGAGGCTGACGGGGAAAAAAGCCGCCAACACAGCCTTCTGTCTCGTGTCATCGTGACATCCGTCCGATTCTCCTCCAGCTCTCTGCGGAACCGTCCATTCTCTCCTCCATGCGCTGATTCCTCTCGCGAAAGACCCTCCCGCGAGTCCGTCCCTCCCCGACTGAGTCTTCCCGCCGCCTTTCCACCGCCAAAGTAACGTTGGGTGCCTAGGGAGGGCCCCTCTCGTCAAGATGGCCACATACAACGACAGCGAGAGCCAAAGCTTCGATTACTCCGATGACACCTCCGAAGATGGCCTGTTCGCCTCGAATGCCCCTTCTTCCTCATACCGTCTCACTCGCTTCACCCGCCCACTGGTCGACTATATCCGGAACGAATGGCAAACGAGCGCCAAATACGCCCATCTGCCCTCACCCACCGACCGATCCGAGTCGCCACGATGGATGCAAATGATACATTCAATCGTAACAGCCCCGCGATTCCGTCGCTATGTGCTGGTGTACTTGTCGCTGCTCATAGCCTGTATCCTTGACTGGCAGTTCGTGTTGTGGCCGCTGATGCAGGAACATATCTCGTTGCTACGTGCGTTAGACCCCAATGCGAAGACTGAGATTGGCGGCTGGTTTGGTTCGAATGCATTGCCGCAGTTCGATTATATCAAGCAACTGAGTACACTCGACCCTGCGTTGTTGCCTGCCGAGACAGCTCCTGAGGCCGGACAGCCGAGCCAACGTCGGCTGATCGTGATCGGAGACGTGCATGGATGCAAATCGGAACGTGCGTATATCCTATGAACTCCCTGTTAATCTTGCGGGATTGTTGAATTGCCATTAACTTGTCTCTTGCATGGCTCAGTGGAGGACCTGCTCGAAGAAGTCTCTTTCAATCAAGAACGCGACCACCTCATCTTCACTGGTGATCTGATCAACAAAGGTCCCGACAGCATCGGCGTCGTCGAACTCGCCCGCCAATACTCCGCTTCCTGCGTCCGTGGAAACCATGAAGATCGCGTTCTGCTGTTGCGCCATGAGATGGCCGCCGCGGCGAACTCGTCGACAAATGCGTCGCTGGACGACGCTGGAGAGCATTTCCTGCCTCAGGACACGAAGGAACGCGAATTGGCGCAAGCGCTCAACAACGAACAGGCCACTTGGCTCGAAGCATGCCCAGTAATCCTTGACGTGGGCCAGATCACTGGCATGGGTCAGGTGGCTGTGGTCCATGCGGGATTGGTGCCCGGCGTGGACTTGAACAAGCAGGACCCATACAGTGCCATGAACATGCGGACGGTAGACTTGGAAACGCACGTTCCAAGTGCATCCAGCAAGGGAACAAAATGGACGAAGGTACCTTTTTCCTTCGCGGATGTTGGGTTCTTTAGAGGAAGCATCATATGCTAACAAAAGGCAGTTGTACAACAAACACCAATCCGTGATTTCCAACAGTCTCAAAGATACCTCTGCGCAGCAGCTCTCGGCTCTTCGGACCGTCATCTACGGTCACGACGCCAAGTCTTCTCTCTCGCTGAAGACCTATACCAAGGGTTTGGACAGCGGTTGCGTGAAAGGAGGCAAGCTGACGGCGATGGTGATCGCCGACGGCGGCGAGCAAGACATCATCCAGGTGCAGTGTAATGATTATCGCTCGTGATTGTCACTATATGTTGATCTTCTTGCATAATGATTCATTTGCTTGCATCTCCGCTGGTTTGGGGTGGTGATTGCTTTTGTTCGGTGTTTCGGGGTTCAATGGATTGACTTCTCGAGCGGATGCAATTTGTACACCTCTCTTTTTCTAGGTATATTATTCCATTCTGTGGTATTGTTTCTATATTCGGCGCCTTATCTCGAGTTATTTCACGATGGATACTCCGGCATTTTTGAGTCTAGCATGGGATTTATTCCCACAAGGTCTGCGAAATATCATCGAAACATGATTTGACTGCGCATTTGCACATTGGTCTATCTATTGAATATCTGAAGGAGGACTCAACAACAACGTCCCGTGGAAGGCAGACAAGGTCACGAGTCAATGTACAATCATGTATCTTCCTTCCTCTTCTTGATGCTCGCCTTTGTCGGCCCAGAGGACTAGAGGCGATGTCCTTTACACTCATGTCCACGACTAGAGCATGCTTCGCTGGTGATAACCATGTCTACCCTGAAACTGATAGTGATGCCGGCATTTGGCACAGTCTACTCCAGCCCGTCCATCATTTTCTTGAGATTCTGCAATGCGTGGTCCAGATAACTGGCCCCATCGTCGCTAGTAAGCTAAATGGGATGCTTAAGCGACTCAGGGAAAATGTACACGTCTCAGAGGAGTCAGTAATTTCATCTGGACTCTTTTTTGTTTTTCTTTTTTTCCCGTACTTTTTTGTGGTGCATATTGTTGTGACAGAATTCTCCCGACCCCTCTGCAATGAATTCCAGTATCATCCTTCTATCTTTCTTGAAGCAGAACGATAGAGCGTAATATCGTCGCACTCAGTAATAGCTAATGAAACAACAAAAGGGAAACAAAAGCTCTGACTAAAGTATTGGCATGGAGAAATGGTCCCACTCAAATTTCCACACCACTATCTATGTACTAGTGCGTACCCCCACCCCCAAGGGTTCGTGGATTCCAACCGATGAAAGAATCTTTGACCGGACGACAGCATCTCAGCTACACTATTGCCCATATTTGTCAGTCGGGGTATGACTGGTCTTTGCTGACTATCTCCAAAATTCCCCAATTTGCCCCCAGCTCCAACATGTCCAGACCAGTTCGGCATTGGCCCGGGGGCATCCCCAGCACGATCCAACCTCATCCCAACGGAGATCTCACCCTCGATGAAGTCAAGGAGGAGGTCAAAGGGTGGTTGCTTTATGTACAAGTACGGAAGAACGACTTCCTCTGCCCTTCCAGTTCAGAAACCTAATCGAAGTAGGAAAACTGGGTGCCACGCAGCTCTGGAGATGATGAAGAATATGAGCTTCGCCAGCGCCGCGCGCTGGTCGAGCAATGGGCATCAGCGCCCCAAGACTATCGTGATGTCAGTCCATCCGTTCAGAATAACTCAATAATTGACACCGACCTCTGACTTGAAACGCTAGTTCTTCCACACCCGCGCGCCCATCGGACTTCCTGGTACCGACGGGGAACGATCTTGTGTGGAGTCAGCGGAAGGCCTGCGGTACCCTGCTGCCGCGCTGGAGAGGATATATGAGACTTCTCAAGACTGCGGTCTTGATAGCATCATAGCGCTCGCACCCGTCACGGCAACCTATCCACAAAATCGGGCTTATTGGGTCAAGTGTGCCATTCTCTTATATCGCTATGATCTCGAGCTTGGCCACTGTCTGGAGGATGGCTATCAGCCCTCAGTTGCACAGTTCAACCCATCGACTACGACCACTGGTAGCCTGGCTGATTTCATGGTGTTTTTATATCTTGAAGTCGCCGATTTCCGGACTATCTACCTCACCCGTTCTGGAACAGTCCTCTACCTCGGGAACCAAGGTCCATACTTACTGGTGGACGAGGAGGGGCTGCGAACCGGTCGATTAACCATAGTGGACTTTAAGGATAATGGTTCTGTGGGGGAGACGCTTCTTATTCGGCCATTCAATATACAACAGCCTTATAACTTGATCACAACCCTGGGGAAGGGTATCAATGAGGTATCCTCGCGAGACGGGGCGCGTAGACACCAAAATCAGCCGTAAGTCGTCTTTACCGCTAGTTTGAAGCTGAATGACCTAACCGTTTATGTGCTTTTTCAGGATTGACATGGACCTGCCGATTTTGGATATCTTATGTCGGGCAAAGGAGGCTAATCAGCTACCCTCTGGCGTGGCCGTGTGTGACCGTGAGCAGTGGCAAGAAGACCTGGAGCGATATGCTCCTGGATATTTGGCTCTTGAAGCCCAGGGTAGGGGAGGCGAGTATGATCTCAGTGAGTTGACTGAGCCGGATATGCTGGAGGGTCCGAAACACATCTGGCAGCGGTTGGAGGCCGGCGAGAACCCCAATTTCCGAGTCATGCCTCGTCGGGTACACTCAACAGACTGAAGAAGAAACAGGTAGGTCAGGGGAGTCGCAAGGCATTGATGAGGGGGCGAAAACAACTATGGGCCAAGGAAATACCACACAAAACACCATTGGTCCAACAGAAGGAATATCACTACATCATATCTTCAACCCTACCAAGGATACGCACCCGTATTATGCAAGATCCGACCAGTTTCACCATCCCTTTTCCCTTCTAACACATCCATCAACGGATACACAGACTCCGCCACCGCCCTCGCGCCATTTTCCGCCGTGTTATGGGGGCCCAAATTACTCTGAGTGAACCCCGGATCATACAAAAGCACCTTAATCCCCATCGGCTCATACTCCACCAACTGACACGCAGTGACCATATTCAACGCCGTCTTACTCGCCCGATACTGCACCTCCTGGACCTTGTAAATCGGCGACGACGGATCCAGCCGTCGCGCAATCGAGCCCGCCCCACTCGTGATATTGATAATCCTGCGCGAGGCATTCGTTGACTTTTTCAACAGCGGCCCAAACATACTAGTCACCACCGCAGGACCAGTGGCATTGGTGTCGAAGGCATCGCGCATCTGCTGTCTCAGCCGTGGCTGCGTCATGGCCGCGACAGCGGCATTGTTGACCAGGATGTCTAGATATCCGTGGGATTGCTGTATGGATTGTGCGGCGGCTTCGATGGTGGAATCTTCGGTCACGTCCAGGTGAAGCATTTCGACCGATCCGGGGAAGTTTCGTCCTCGCAGGGTTTCCACGGCTGTGAGGCCTTTTTCGGGTGATCGTGCGCCTAAGAAGACATGGTATGTTCCCTTGGATAGAAGCTGGGCTACGAGTTCGAAGCCAATGCCACTTGTTGCTGGGAAATGTTAGTGGTTTTTCTGAATGATGGATAGAAAAGCAGGTTGGGAAGGTTACCGCCAGTGACGAGAACGAGGGTTTTGGAGGCCATGGTTGTTTGGAGGTGTGAAGAGGGGAGAGACCGTTGCGTCACGGGCTGTTCCGTTCTTCTCTGCTTATTTATAGGCGTCTCAGTCTGGTCTTTGAGAGGCCGCCTTGCATCCCTGCACAACTACCAGAATGTCTAGAATGCTGCCCCTCTGATGGCTCGGTTTTATCTCCGGTAATCCCGGTGTCTGGCCCCAGGAACAAGTCCCTATCTACGTTTCTTAGCGTGTTAAGAAAGTAAAATTAACGGCTTTAGCGTTTAACGACGTCAGATATCCCCGATCATGATGTTTAATCGAGGGCGTAACGATGTTGCAGAATGTTGGATGCAGGTCAGACGATTGCTGACGACAAATCCAGTCTTGCATGATGGGGTCTATGCGCCCCCTCCCTTCTATCCTTCGATTGCACACAGTAAGATTAAGAGTATCAATGGTCACTTTCTACGCGAGAAAAAAGAAACAAAAAAGGAATGCATCATCCGTGAATCGAACACGGGCCTCATCGATGGCAACGATGAATTCTACCACTAGACCAATGATGCTGATTAATCAGAAGCGATGTGAAGGACTCCAAAATTGTGGCTTATAAAGGAAACACGCTTGAGCCAAAATCACAACCTTTTGTTCAAAAACTAATAGGTCAGGATATGCGTTTGGGTTGACTGGATTCGATGCGTCCTTGGGGAGACTTGACACTTTTTGTGGTCTAGCGCACGTTGTTCTTTCGACAATATCTTGAATTCAACAGGATTCTATACAGTTGTTCCACTCGATAAAACACATCCCATCAAATCCGAATCACCAGACTGTAAGTGCCCTGGGTGAGCTCAACACGGCCTCCAGCCTCTTCTCTCTTCTCTCCACTCGTACCCCTCGTAATATCAACACCTTGAATATCTGCAGGAAGCACCAAGGTACACACGGTGCTCGTCGGCACCCGAACCGCCAGATCAATGACCTTCCCACACTGTCGTCTCTCAAACCGCACCTTGATCAGACCATAAGGACAATCAACCTCACCCTCAACAAACCCAAACTCACTCTTGACCGGTGGCCGGAGCGACCACGTCCGATAAGCATCTTCCACCGGCTGGACGCCCAACAACGCAACATAAAACCACTCGTAGATGGTTCCCAACATATCATGACACTTTGATCGACAGGCATCTTGCCAGAACTCCGACAGTGTCGTTTCTCCCCGGCGCAGGAAACGCATGTAGCTGGGGTGTTCTTCCTGCCGAGCCATGGCCAGCACAATATCCGGGCGATCGACGTCTTCTTCGGCCAGGGTGTTCCAGAGATACTTCAGTCCGATCTCTCCCGCGCGCATACGATATCCGGAGTCTTCTGCGTCGGCGAGGAAGGCGCGGATAATGTCGGCGCGGTATTCGTCCGGCACGAGGCCGAACTGCAAGGCCATCGCTTGGGCGACCATCGTGCAGTCGTGGGTGCCGGGCGTGTCGAGAGAGGTGTAAAATGCGTAGGCGCGTTCTTTTTTGTCGGTGATGAGGAGGTGGCGGTTATAAGTATCGTAGATTCGGGCGGCCCAGGCGGAGTATTTGACTGCGTCGTCGCTGTAGCCCAGCTCCTCGGCCATCATGGCCACGTTGCGGAGACAGCGGTAGTAGACGGCCGTTTCGATGTTGGCTTGGTGGTTGCCAAAGGCGATGTCACGACCCCAGTCTCCCAGCCCATGTTCGATGAGACCGCCTTGTCGTTCCTTGTCCTTCATATATTCCATGTATCGAACGCAGGGCTTGTAGATCTTGGCAAACACAGCCGTCGAGCCGTAGTACTGCTTGAGTAGCTGGGGCAGGAAGCAGACGGCGCATCCCCAGGTGATAGTGTCGTGTAGGGGACCACACATGTACCGCATTTCCGGTGCCATGGTGGGTACGAGTCCATTTGACTCCTGTGTGTCGATGATGTCGTCAAGAATCTTGGAGTACACGGCCTCCATATCGCGGACATACTGCGTCGCAGGGGCAAGAAGCGAGGTGACTTCCAGCCATCCGAACTTCTCAATTTGCGGGCAGTCTGTGTGGTAACTGAAGATGTTACTGGAGAATGACCAGTAGCAGGCATTGATCAGATCATTGACATCCTCCTTGTCGGTCTTGACGTAGCCAAGCTTTCGAGCAGATGAGGAGACGTGCCGAGCAGAGATGGAGCAAATCGTCGGTATTCCATCTCCGTCAGTCGTAGAAGCTCCCTCAACCTGGATGTATCGGGCACTGGTGAAGCTAAAATCGGGGGACCAGGTCTCTTTGCCCGTACCCGCAAGGGTAATCTTGGAGTAGACCCCGTGCTCAAACTCTTTAAACAGAGGGTCCGGCATGAAGACGGCTCCATCATCATCGACGGTTTCAGAGTACCGGACGATGACCTCTGACCCTGCTGGTCCACTGAGCTCCAGCTGAACCACGATACTAGAATTCTGGCCAAGATCGAACACGGTGCCCCCATTCGGGAGGATCTTTTGGCTTTTGGGCTCGAATACATTGTGAAGAACAACAGGTGGTTGACTTTGATATCGTAATTTTCCTCTCGGTCCGGTCAAGGGCTTCGCGGGATTCCAGTGGCCATCGTCGTATCCAGGAGTATCCCAACCTACTGGGTATGCGCGTCGGTCATGGTCCTCAGAAGCGTAGATGTTTGCCAAAGTGGTGGCACTTTTCAATACTTTCCATGAAGGGTCCGAGATGATGGTCTCCATTGATCCATCTTCGTAGTGGATATGGATCTCAGCAAAGAAGCACAGCTCATTGCCATAGCGGACGTAGGTGTTATCTTCGTACATCGGCCAGAAGAACCGGTCACCCTGGTCACCAGCATAGAATCCATTGCCGATATGGGCTCCGATCACGTTCTCTCCCGAGTTCCATTTACTGGTTACATCATAGCCGACATACTGGACCGTTTTGTGGTAGTCGGTCCAGCCTGGATCCAGGACATGAGGGGAAGCCGGTTGACCGTTGACGGTGAGATTAAAGTGGCCCAGACCAGACGCAAGCACAATGACTCGAGAAGCCTTGCGGGACGGAGGCGATTGAAGAGATTTTCTCAGGTAAATGGGCTTGTCTCCGCCGTTTCCAATCCAGACGGCCTTCCACCGATTGGCCTCGTCTTCGAACCATGTCCGGAAGATGAGGCTGCTGTGGGGCATCTATATCGCTTCAGTATGAGGACTGTAAAATCTATAGAGGGAGGAGCGTACATATGTCTGATTCATACTGTACGGTGGGAGCAGTCTGGAAGACCGCGGGTAAGCCGTATAAAACTCGTTAATGGCACTGTGCGTTGCGTTGCCATGCTGGTCCCACACGGTGACTCTCCAATAATGGAATGTCGTGGACTTGAATCCTCCATCTGGTTTACAGATGACATTGCGCTGACTGTCACTTTGCACCCGTCCTGAATTCCAGGACGCAGCCGCCAGACCTGCTGGCGGTTTCTCCAAGTCCGTTTTACTCTCCGACACGACGATTTGATATGCAACTTGGCTGGAGCCCTGGTCCTTGGCGTCCAGAACCCAAAAGAAGCGCATCTCATCGACATCGATGCCGACGGTCTCGTGGATACCGTGAATCCCACAGCGGATGATCTCCATACTGGCGGAAAGGGGGGGAGGGAGTGGAAGTGTTGAGAGTCGGTCACAGAGATGGCCACAAGTCGCCGAGACAAGGTTCACCCTTAAATCCCCGAGGATCAAACCATTGTCGGGCAATTCTACCCCGAGGGCCTGAGCCACCGAAAGGCCATCGCATCCGACTGGGAGTTGAGCACATGTCGGATGTGCCGAGCGAGGCCGGACGCAGGCCGACGCTAAGGACGCCCCCGGATCCACAAACCGACATGCCTTTTGACGCCATCCCCATATTCCATACGTACTCCATACGAGCTCCCACGAACCTGCTCGCTGAATCTGGCTAGCATGGGGAATCTTCCTCGCCACACTCGGGTCAATGATCCCCGGATTCCCCAGCTCCTGCCCCCCGCATCTCCATGCTGCACGAAAAACGCCGATGTATAAAGCTTGTTGGCCCGGGGTTGGAATCACCACGAACTCCTCTGAGCTTGTCCATCTTCGTTTCATTTTCCTCGAGCGTTTGATCAACCATCATGCCAGCATTCAAGACCATCTTCTCCGCCGTTTTTCTGGCCGTCGGAGGTAACCCATTCTGTCTCCGGTGCGCACGGGGTTGGAAGTGACTGATCATCGCAGGTTTCCTCTTTGGCTACGACAGTGGTATTATCACGTCGACAATCTCTCTCCCGACCTTCGATGAGTACTTTACTCACCCGAGTGACACCGTCACGGGGGGTGTCGTTTCCGCCTTTCAAGGTGGTGCGATCCTCGGTACGATAGTGAACATGTTGGGCGCGGACTGGCTGGGTCGGAAGTACACAGTTCTATCCGGCTCGGTGGTGGCTACCATCGGCTGTGCTCTTCAAGCTGGTGCTGTCAACATGGAGATGCTCATCATCGGCCGCTTTATTGCCGGTGTGGGTGTGGGAATGCTGAGTGCCACCATTCCGATGTACGCTGCCGAACTGTCCGAGCCAAAATGGCGTGCCACCCTGTCGGGTCTCTTGCAGTGGATGTTGAGCTGGGGTTTCTTGGTAGCTCAATGGCTGGGCTATGGATGCTCTTTCTCGACTAGTGCATTCTCCTGTACGTTTTTTTTCTTATCTTCTTGTGTCTTTTTCCTGCCATACCATGATTCCCGAATGCTTGCTCATCCTGTCACAGGGCGCTTCCCTCTGGCCTTCCAGGTCGTGCCGGGTCTTGTTCTCGTCTGTGGCATCTGGTTCCTGGATGAGTCTCCGCGTTGGCTGATGGAAAAGGACCGACACGAGGAAGCACGAGAGGTCCTTCTGCGACTGCGAGGAAGCGACAACGTCGAGACTGTTGAATTGGAATTCCGGGAAATCCGGGATGTGATTCTTGCCGACCGCGCCGTGGGACATGTGTCCTGGAAGTCAATCATTACGAAGCCATCCTGGCGCAAACGACTCCTGATCGGATGTGGTGTCCAGGCATTTGGACCGTTGTCTGGTATCAACGTGATCAACTAGTAAGTCCCAGATCAAACACTCACCCAGAAGACGCAAATCATGCTAACGGATAATAGCTATGGTCCCCGGATCTACAAAATCCTCGGTATCGACAACCAAACCTCCCTCCTGATTATCGGCATCAGTGGTGCCCTCTCCATCGTCTACTGCAGCATCGGTCTCTACCTCGTCGACAAAGTCGGCAGAGTAAAACCACTCATTGTGTCGGCGGGATTCCTCGCCGCAGCTTTGCTCGTCAACGCCGTGCAAGGGCAATACATGGACCCCGACAACGGCAACCAGCTCCGCTCGATGGTGGCAATGAACTTCGTCTTCAGCCTGTTCTACACCCCTCTGGGCATCATCTCGTGGGTCTACCCGGCAGAGATCTTCCCAGTCGAGGTCCGAGCGCTCGGAAATGCCATCACCACCTTCACGAATTGGTCGGTGAATCTAGTGTTTGCCCAGGTGACGCCCGTGGCCCTGTCAAATGTCGAGTTCAAGTACTTCTACCTCTTCTTCGGGCTCAATCTGGTCGCGATGCTTTGCTACTACTTCTTCTACCCAGAGACCAAGGGCCGCACGCTGGAGCAGATCGATGTCCTCTTTGGTGATCAGTTGGTACCGCATGCTATGGAGGATCCCACTGGGGCAGCAACGGTTATGGAGAAGGATGTGCAGGTGTGGGAAGACGAAGGCAAAGTATGATGATTTTGAGTAGACCTCTGTAATACGGATCTTTAGTCCATAGCAATCATATTATTTATATTCTTCCGCAATACAAGAATGAATCTTGCACTCGCATTCTCTCCTCATAAAATCCCCATCCTCCTCGTGCCAGATTCAATACTCCAGAGTTCCACTCCTACCTAGGTAAATCAATCAATCCACATGCATGTCATGTCACCCGACAACCCTCGGGGTACATTCCCCCGACCCAAAACTTCCCTCCGTCCATACGACAATAAAATCCTACCAGCCACCTGCACAGACGCACCGTTCCAAGGTTGACGACAGGTGCGAGCTGGAGGGACCCCCGGAGGGAAGTACATATTCCGTAAGTATGAGTGGAGATCCACTTTTCGGACCCGCTCGAGCCTACTTTCGGCAGCGGCGTTTTCCCCCGCCGATTGGTCTTTCGCCGCCGCCGGTGCATACGCTTACCTTAGTTCCCGCAAAAACGCAACCAATCATGCCATCACCTCGAGTCAGTCGGCTTCTGCCGTGTTCGGCTCGGCAGCGTAGACCGGCATGTCGCCCGCCGGGGGATTGGTTGATCTTACCCGTGCGTATGCCAGGTCCTCGAGGACACTGCGCGAGGGTTCTAGACCACATGGGTAAAGCTCGGACAACTTCGATGATCAATCGGACATGCCGACAGGATGACTACCCGCGAGGTAGAGACGTAAGGGTAGGAGTATGCCAATCAGCTCTTCAGTCACGTATATGTCCTCAGAGCCAAAGAACCAAAACTGAACTTGAAGACTGGCATACCTATGGACCACTACGCTCTTCGCCTTGAATTTTGCTACTACGGAGAAAAGGCACGTGATGAGAAAACGGTATCTAGGGATATCATTGTCCATCGGACGTGGGATATTCGATCTAAAAATGCCTCTCTAACGCCGTAACGCCATGACAGGAAATTGGAAGCGACCAGCACTTCACAAGAACAATAAGACAAAGCGACCGAGAAGAATGAGCCGCCAACAATTGTAAGTAAGCGCTCTCTATGTTCCCCTATTCCAATAGGGAAGTAGATCTTGGCGGCGGGGGTTCTGAATGTCTGTACAACCGGGCGATGAGCAGCAAATAAACATCGGTTTACTTTCCTCCATTACCGTTCGGTGGGGTCCACCACCCATCAGGCTCCCATGTAGCAGGATTCGTAAAGTCTTCATACCAAAGGCCGCCCAAAGGGTTCATCTTGAGATATCCGAATCGGAAGTACTCCGGTGCGCCCTCCACATGTCGTGTCCAGGAAAAGGGCTCGATGGTCCCGTCGGGTGATTTGAAAGCCTGATACCGAGCCACATCATTGACCAGCACGCCGATACCGTCTGCATCCGCAGAAACATTCAAGAATGAGATCATAATTTCTTCGGAAGATGAGATCGATGGCATCGCAATCTGGGGCAGAGCGCTGCCCAGTCGTGCTCCATTGAGTAAAGCGCCCGGTGTCTGAAGAATGCTGTCGAATCCCCATCGTGCGATACCATTGATGAAAAGGCCAATAAGTAATCCTTGGTATAACAAGCTCGGCCGGGTCTGAAGCGTCGTCCCCGGGAGGAAGAGCAGGCTGAGGATATAATGGTGAATGCGCAGGTTCATGTGCGGGACGGCGACCAAGGCCAGGACACCCGCCGTCAGGATGCCGTATACACCAAGCATCTTGGGGAGCCTTCCTTCTTTGCGGAAGGCCAGCGCCTGGCTGATGACAATCAAAATCAAAATGACGACGATGGTGATTAACGCCGGGATTGCGCCCGGCTGTTGCTTGATATCGTGGGGAGTCAGACGGGAGAGCGGGATCTTGTCAAAGGTATCTGTGTTGAGGGCTCCAACCCAGCATGGCCCCAGCCAAAGAACCGTCTTATCCCAGTGGGCATCCAGACCTTGTAAAGTGTGCCGAATAGCGAAACGATACATGGCCCAGCCCACGAAGGCGCACGGCAAGAAACGACCCATGGCGATCGAAACCACCTCGTAGTAATCCGGCGAATAGGGCGGATCCGACGACAGTGCCACTTGAAAGTACACCATGAAGTATATAGTTGCATAGAAGGCTGATGGCGACGCGATCGAGACGGAAAACAACGTCGACACAATCAATGAGTAGCTGAACAGTGGCCAGCGCAGATCCCGACCTTGAAAGACATGCTGCTTTCGACCTGGCGCCCTTTCAAAGGTGAAGGACAGAGGGAAGTAAGATGAGAACCCTATGCTATTAATCTTGTTGCTCTGTACCGACTGGAAATCGCGTTGTTCGCCTGCTCTATGGAGAACGCCACATCCACCTGTCTGGTCATTGACCAGACCAGCATGTACCGCTGCAGGACAAATGGCCGAGTCACCGCGATAGACGCCAGAGTGATCGCTCCCGCCGCCGTCCCCTCCAATCACCAGATTGCGATAGTTGATTTCTTGGGGGCCGACGAAGTATGGCTCCAGCACCATCGCCGCTGCGCAGCTCGAGGGACAGCAAAATGCGAATGAGCCCTGATCAAAAGGACGACAGGCGTTGCCGTCGAGGCCACAGTCCGTCGCATTCGTCCTGTGGTGGAGGGCGATCAGCGCCACGTTTCGGAAGCCAGGGACACCATCGGGGCCACCTACCACAGTCGCCCATAGCAGGACAGCTTGACAGGACGTCCATACCCCGGGATCTCCTGCCCCGAATTCGACTGATTCAAGATCGCGAGGAAAACAACGCCCCAGAACCCCAGGCACGCGAGAAGAAGCGATCGTTTGGCGCCGGCGCTGGGGAAGTATCGATCCAGCAGGCGGGGGGCAGCGGTTTGGCCCTCCCGGAAGTAGGGGGTAATGAAGTACTTGTGCGGCGGCGAGGGCCCTTGAATCCAGGTCCAAATCGCCGCGGTCGTGCATGACCAACGGCCCGGGGAATTTTCGAGCGGCGCCAGAGACATCGGGAGGAGAGGCTCATGGGACTCGTCGGCTCGTGCGGATGCGGAACTCTGCCGGGTCACATCCACAAACGGGCTGCTGGAGAAACCTCGCTCGGGCTGGAGTGCCTGCAGTTGGTTGTCCTCATCGTCACGCTCGATCTTTCCAATTGAAGGCGATCGGGAGGTCGAAGGGTCCCTGGACACCGGGTCTGGTTGCATTCTTCGGCTCCTGGGAGAGGGACGCAGTGAGGAAATGCCTGGAGAATCTGGTATCTAGGATTTGATATACCATGGATTCCGATCCCGGTATCTGTATTGGCTTTCTGCTCGACTCAACGGGTAATATTCTGCCTCCAGAAGGAACCTCATACCCGTCGAACGAAGTGGTGGTGATTTCAGGCAGGAGGTGGCAACCATCGTGGAAAGCGGTGGCCGGAGGCAAAATACCCTAGAATTAGTAGAGAATCAACAATAGAGGACTAACGTGGTAGAGTATGTGGCAATCTAGCATTTATTTACTAATGATAGTCCCTTGTAGCATTCCTGCTGCATCCAGTCGGCAAAGTGAGGGATATGAGCGAGGGCTAGAACGAGAATACCATGGTATGGCTATCCGCTCCAATATCATGATGATGGGGTGCGCATCGCTTAGCACCCTGCCCCGCATCAACAGAGAAGTCCCCAAGTTAAGGGAGATGATCTTTAGGTTGGGTTCTGGGCTGGTGAGTTATGATATTTTACCTTTTTCCCCCGTTCTTCTCTGAGATATCTCCAGTTAAGTGCTGGATTTGTCCTATTATTATGCCTCTAGCATGGAGCTATTGTTCCTTATGGCTTTTCTATCTCTTCACCTTGCTGCTTGTATTGTTTTAACTAGTCGTTAGTGGTACTGAATGTAGTATAACCTCGCTGTATGCTTCCGGATGCTATTCCAAATTTAGTTTCTGTGGTTTAGTGATGAGTACTGTGGGAGTGGCTACCTTAGCACCTATAACACAAAGCCAGAAGAGGATATAAATATTAGTGGTGGTGGTGAATGTAGTAGATCTATTTCTTATAAGAATGGCTGCTGCTCGAAGTATGGGAACTGCGGATTTGGCGAGGAGTACTGTTCGGTCGACCAAGGCTGCGTCAATAGCTGTGGCTTGAAATCTGAATGCGATGCCGGCTGGGGCTTGGACTGGGCTGAACGCAAGACCTGCTCGCTGTCCGTATGTTATTCCAAATATGGCTTCTGTGGCACTACAGAAGATTTCTGTGGAGAAGGGGTGCATCTCGCGTCTACGCGGAATCCATGGGATATGAATTTGTGAGGCTTCTTAAACTTTGATCCCGATTCTCTATAACAAACGAAGCCAAGTATTTATACACACAGAACAGAGTCGGCCCTATACCCTCATCTGAAGTTGAGGCATCCACTGCCCAAGCACAACCAGATATGCGAGAGTCGATCCCTCAGCGTGATCATACACAATCCTGCAGCCTCTTTGTCAATCTGCGGTGGTCCAGTCGAACGGCATCCAGGACAACAACATCGAGGCCCCTTTTTCCGACATCCATTAGAAGTTGGCGGACAACAAAGTCCTTATTCGAGCAATTCCTTCGGTAGGCTCCCGTTAAGCTCTCTGCTCTTTTGTGTATCATAATGATCGCCACCGCACACGGTCACTTGGTCACTGATCACCTTTTTCAGCAGGGTGGCAGCATCTTGAAACTTGCCAAGGTGCTTGTATACCCTCGCTAGGTGGCACATCACGACCAATGCCTGGCGATCGTCTGCGCCAAACTTTTCACACCGCAAATATAGTTCTTGCTTCAGGGTCTCTTCCACGTGGGTAAACTGATTCCGAGCTTCATATAGAAAAGATAAGATGCTCAAAGTAGTCAATTTCACTGCATCATTGCGACCTCGTTGCAGTTCCAGCGATTTCTGAAGCATTTTGATGGCCTCATCACGGAGCCCTTCTTCCAAATTCATTTGAGCTAGCTTGTTCGTAGCCATGAGGCTAGAACGGCTATCTTCAGCATTCTGCGATATTGCGTCCAAAAGTCTCTTTCGTTTTTTCACGGTGTTTTCAGTTCGCGTGAACTAAGATATGGTACCGTACGAGGAATTCATAAAGGACTAGGTCTTTCTATTAGTGAAGAAATATGACAACCGCGCCCACTTACCTAGCAGCGAACTTGATTCGTCAGTAAGAAAACGTGGGTGGTCGCAAACCAGTGAGGCAAAGGGATTCTGCTGCTCTATATTTCCTATGGCACATGAGTAGTTGGAGGCAAACTTGTAGAAACAAGCACTCTAATGCCAATCACTATATTTGATGTATAATGTGTTCAAGGCCGTTCTAGTAGTTCTATCAAAGAGCCTAGCTTAAACTAGAAAAGGAACTGGCCCTTGAATTGCCACCACGTTCCGTCACATTCGCCAAAGAAGCTTAGGAGTTGCTCCAGTGACGTTCTATTCACATCGGAAGCTACTGCTCCCGAACATCAAACAGCCTGGTCCTTAAGCTTAGGCACACATCTACGAAGAGGAAACAGCAACTAAGCGGAACAATCTGGCAAGCCTGAGCTAAGATTATAAAATACTTATTGTTCTCTGTCCAGATTCATACGACGGCTTAGCTCCATGGTGCTCTCTTTCAACACCGTATTTCCGCCTCAAACGTCTCCATTCCTCATTTCCCAGAAGAGCTTTTGCAGCGCCCACCTTGCACCGAAGATGCAGTAGCCGGACCTCGGATGACGTTCTCCCTGGGATAGAGGGCCCACCGTACACATAGCCTTCCGAACCGTCATTACATTTGACATAGAATTTGATAAACACGGTTCGTAGATTCTAAATTATACATTCATATCTTTCGAAGCTGGTGATTGCACTGAGACGGTTGACGTCCAAAGTCGCTGTATGGGGCCAGGCCATATTTTGTCTGCATTCGTCATTACTCCAACGTGGAACAATGTAGTTACGTTTACTTACAATTTCGCGGCGATCGTCCAGGCCTATGTTCTTCAAGAGGTGCTGTGGGGTTGATAGAGAATGTCTCTTGTGACATGCGCGGGACAGGCATATAATTCACTTGTCCGTGATCTTTTAGCCACCTTTTCAGGACCTTACAAGTCGATTGGGGTAGAAAGGTCCAGGAGGAAGATGGTTCTACCACTCACAGAAGATCGAACCGAAGAAGTGGGAGCGGGCTGACTGGCGTTATCTGTAAAAGAGATCAGCATACAAATAAATTACTGGTAAGAGTTTGTCTCTATACCGGCTTCTTGACCGGGTGACAGAGGCCAAAAGTCAAAATCGTCTGTGGAGGGGACCAGAGGTTGAAACAACCGTGTAAGCCATGAAAAGAGCCGCAAGTCAGCGAGGCAGGTCATTATGGGACCGCCAGCACGCCGGCGTTGCAATGGATATAGGTATCGAGCTCGATTGAAGCCAACGTAGAGTGAACGCCAAATGAAGAAAGGAAGTCTATCATAAAAGGCATAGATACTAGCCTGGAGTAAGTGGCAGAAATCTCAAAACCATTCCCCCTTCTAGGAAAAATCAAGACGGAAGAATGGTAAGTGACCATCTCTCTCTGATATGCGCTATTGATTCTCACTATAGGAAGACTTCTGTACCTCTATCAAGAGAAGTCCTTAGTGCCCCAGCCGAATTCGCCCTAAGAATATTGTTGTCTTCGAGAGTTGGCAGTCGGTGTTCTTTGGGGCTTCCTGAACGTCACAGTGAAGATGCCAGTTGCGTTCGGAATGCTTGCAAGGCATTGCGACAGTAAAGCCACCAGGACAATACTATCGGCAGTTCTATGGTTGATATCACTGCTCAAGCACTTGTGAAAGCTCTGAGCGATGACACTCTTTTGAAACTGTCTCTGATAACTTGGCATTTCGATGGAAGTTTGCATCTCAATGCATCTTCATACGCACCTTCGTCCGCCCTTGCTCGCTTCCTCGACTAGCCTAATGATGATACAGTTTGGGAGGCACTCTATGGCAAATACCAGAGTCGCGCGGAAGTTCGAGTCTCATTTCACGGCTTCAAAGCCTCACATGATTTTCTACTTCTGGGTTGGTAATCGAACGGCGCTTGATGTGAATTCACTTGAGAAGTGTCTTATCGATTCGTTTGAATAGCTGCAGTGAAACAAGCCGATCCATGACCGTCACAAGTTATGCATATGTATATAAGTTCAAGTGCCCGATTCTGCTTCCTCTAATGCAGAGAAGGGGGTGCCTCAGGGGCGGTACAGGTATTACGTGAAGCCTGTTGACATGCCACCTTCCGCACCTAGGTGTTTGGCCGGATGCAACACCACAGAATCGTTTGTATAGGTTTCGGATAGGTGTTTGAGTAGGCTGTTTGGCCTAGGTAGGAAGCGGAGGTCAGGCGTCAGCAATCTCGTGCCCAACCGCGTTTGTGTATAGGCATATTTTTCTATTTAAATCATCTCCTCGGGCACTTCTAGGAGATTATTCTCATTAGTTAATTTTAATAGTTTTAATACCTCACTTTATTTATGCTTAAAGGTTATAAGTCTAGATTATTTCCCTTACCTCTAAG
>RHLO01000850.1:0-11840 GCA_003719415.1 Aspergillus olivimuriae
CCCCAGCCCCCTGCAACATGGCAAAACTCCCCATGACGGTGGCCCGACGCCACTGGCCCACGACATTGTTCGCGACGTACGCGTTCACCGCCGCCCAGTTGGAGACGTATGCGCCGGTTGCGAGAAACGCACCCGCGTACCGAGTTGCGACGTGGTCGGCCGGTGGGAGTCCTAGCATGAGGAATCCGGTGATGAGGCAGAGGTTGTTGAAGACGATGATCGGGCCACGGAGGCGCATCTTGTCGCTGATTATGGAGGTGACAACGGCCGGGATGATGGCGTAGTAGTATGGCTTTTCTTGTCAGTGCGACTTTGTTTCCATTTCCAAGGAGGGAAGGAAACGCACTGGCGTGGAAAGTATTATAGACTGGTTACTGGAGAATCCCATCCCCGACTGAAGAATAATCGGAAGAAAGTAGCTGACCGCCGTACTAACAAGACTGTTAATAAAGCCCATACACGCAAAACCGTAGAGTTTCGGATCGGGAAATTCAGCGATGACCGCACGCCAGGAAAACGGCTCAGCGATGACATCGCGACGATCATCCTCGATCCGCTGGACAGCCAGTCGAGTCTCCTCCTCGGTCAGAAACCGGAAACTGTTCTGTGAGTGTTCAGGGAAATCCACCAACCACCAGTACGTCGCGATGCCAATGACGCAGGTGATGAGGCCCTGAACGAGAAACATCCACCGCCAGCCACGCAGACCATTCCGTCCATCGAGATGATTCAGTCCAAAGTTGACGATACTTCCCGTCGCCAGCACGATGCATTCCACCGCTTGCAGAAAAGCATACCGCAGCTGCATCTCCTTTCGCGTGTACCAGGCGCTGGTGAGGTAGGTCATTCCCGGGAAGAATCCCGACGCGAAGATCCCCTGAAGCACACGCAGAGCAATCATCTGCTTCCAGGTGTGAATAAATGCCGTGCAGAGGGTGATCAGCCCGAACGCGCAGCAGGTGAAGCTGAACCAGATCCGGGGACCAAACCAACGCGTCGCCATGGTGCTCGGGAGTTGGCATACGACGGACGACAGGGTGAAGATGAAGACCGCGACGGAATACCGCGTCCCGCGGAGGTCGAGGTCGTCAAACATACTGGTTACAGACGCTGAAGATAAGATTCCCGAGTCGACGAGATTGAGGCTGCACAAGAGGCCGGCGATGGTGCACAGGCGGAGGTCGACTTTCCGTCGAAGCCTCTTTTCCAGGGCTCTCACCTCGGAAGACTCAACGGGAGATGCCACCGTCTCAAGCGCATCTCGTTTTGGCTCGACACAGTTTGTGTCCGGGAATCTGTCGATCATCGTGTGGCGAAGGCGTGAACTTCACGAGTGTGATGTCGATTAAGGGGCGACGAGAGTCACAAGTCAGCACATTCGATAGTGCGCCGCCACCTGCATGGACTCGCCGCAAGGGACTTTTGTGTCCCCTTTCGACGACTCGGCCATTTTCCCTCCCAATCATTGTTCGATGAACAGAGTCACCTAATTGATATTACCAGGCGGGCTTATCGCCGCCACCTGTGTCTTTTCTAAAGATGCGAGATCGCTGTGGCGCTGTTATTCCTCTGCGATGAAGCCCAAGAGCAGGACGAGCGAGGTTTCTAGGACCTGGCATATCGCTGATCTCTCCCACATGATGTGAAAGTGACTTGAGCGTGAGAAAGGCAGGAGAAGATTAAGCGAGCTGAGGAGAGTGAGTGCTGACTGATATCTGGTCTTTCCTGAAGATGAGAAACTACCAGATTTGAATCACAAAACAACCTCCGAATGCCATTTGCGAAACCCGTGAAATCCGGCGGGTATCTCTATAATGCGCAGCAAGCACAGCCATGATCTGTCGTGAGCTGGGCTCGCAAACCAGACGAAACCTTAATCCCCGACGGTAAGAAGCGAGATCGACGACTACCACGAGCAGCCCAAGGCCATCCCAGGGACCTACCCATTCGCTGAGCTTCTAGAAAAGAGCTTGATTGATCGACTTCGATGGAAATAACCTCGCAAAAAAGGCAGCAAGATTTAAGAACTGCCCTAGTGGGCAATGATGCACCTTGCTGACAGGCCAAGCCTGCGGTGGAGCAGCGACGACGACAATCGTGTAAGAATCCACATGTCATCACTTTTTCTCCAGATGAACCAGACAATCCATCACTCAATAGACTCGATCAATTGGTTGTTCTTCACAAGAGCCTGCTCTCTTCAACCGAACGTCCCGATGACGATGACAGACAAGATGCGGTGGCCGCCGGATAGAACAACCAGGGAACCCGCAAACTTTCCTCACCAGCACGAACAATATTCAATGGACAACCATTCTCGACAATATGCCAATGCCAAGCAACCCAACTCATCACTACCCTAGCCAAGGATGCAATCCCCTTCGCCCTGATGCTGATGCATCCGTATGCAGTCCCGCTTCGCCTATCTCCGAGAGATCCGCCACGGTCTTCCGTACCCGGTCATCTGGAGGAGATCCAAGGCCCAGGACAGGAGGGTGGCTGTGCCATACGGTTGACAAGTGGACCCCGACTCGTTGAATAAGATAGATTTCGCAAATGACTTTGTGCCAGCGGGTGGGTGAGTGCTCTCCCAGTATCCGGAAGATGACGACGACGACTTCAACCAGGGTACGGCACCAAGCCCTGTACTGATGGCGGTCGAAGATGGGGATATTTCCCTCCCTCGTACATATTCCTCCGATGGAGCTTCGAGAAAGAGTTGGACAGGTTGGAGGCAGAAAGAAAATTCAGAAAATTGAAAAGGGAAACCCTCCGCTATATACAGGACAGACGCTGGTTCGTCTGCGACATATGACCTCGTCGATACTGACGAACTCCTACCATAAAAGTAGGATATACGGTGGCTGAAATGAGGGCCCTGGATTTGATCCTCTTTGCACTAGCCACGACATTGGCCCTGTTGTCCCCAACTTACGGTGAATACCACGTCGCGAATGTGATAGATCCGCCCGGCTAACATATCCAGCAGGATTCGAGAAATCCCCATTCTATCTCTATGATGCGGCCATCAATACCCCATCACACAGCATTGCACCGTCCTCACAGTTCAATATCACCGCGAATATCAACGGCGGAGACCAGTGGATAGCATTCAGGCTCGAGACCAACGACGATCGACTGCAACACACCCACGTGCAGTATCTGGATCGAGACGGCACCACGAAGCAAATAGAATCCTCAAGCTATCGCTCAACACAGGGGTCTGTTTGGTTGCAGACCGCCAGCAGGTCCTGGCGAAACGTCGGATGGGCGAGGATCGTCATCGTGCGCGATGGTCCCAGTCCATTATTCGAAGGCACCTTCACCGTCAAATCGAAGCAATATGAGCTCAGATTGAAGCATCGGCAAGATGATGCACAAGTCACAGCCACCCCCATTGCGTCTTCCAGTTTAAGAGGCGTGAGCCTCGGGGCCAGCTCACAATCCCCGCTGCAGCCGCACTGCATGTCTACGCCACACTTCGCCCCGAACATGGGGGTGGGGATCTCGCAGCTGCAAACACGCGAAGAGAGCTATGTCAACAGTATCGGTAGCACAGCCGGATGTCCGCAGACACGGCAGATCGCCTATATCGGGATAGTTACCGATTGTTCCTTCACGGCAGCATTTGACTCTATCGACGCGGTGCATCGAAATATTCTCAATATTGTTAACACTGCCTCTGTTGTCTTCGAAAACAGTTTCAATGTCTCCCTGGGACTGCAAAACCTCACCATTAGTGATCCGCAGTGTCCTAATCGCACCTCTGAACAAACATCATGGAATTCAGCATGTTCAGTCGGCGACATGAGCTGGCGTTTAACCCGCTTCTCTGGATGGCGCAGCACCTCAGACGACAACAATGCCTTCTGGACGCTGATGACTGATTGCTACAACTCTGGAGCCGAGGTTGGTGTCTCCTGGGTGGGCGAGCTATGCAACACTGGGTCGGGGAACTACTTCAGCTCACAGTCAGGAGTTGGCGCTAATGTGGTGGCTCGTACGAAAGCCCAGTGGCAAGTATTCACGTGCGTAGTTTTCTCCCTGAATCTCTTCCCCAGTGAGCACCCCGTATTGACGATTGGTTTTAGCCACGAAGCAGCCCACATGTTCGGTGCGGTGCACGACTGCGACAGCGAAACATGTCAACAGCTCTCCAACACAACCTGTTGTCCCCTCTCGAGCAACACTTGCGACGCCGACGGTAACTTCATCATGAATCCTTCCAGTAGCAGGTCGATTTCGCGGTTCTCCCCCTGTAGTATCGGCAACGTCTGTTCCGGTCTGGGATCAGGTCGAGTGAGCAGCGAGTGTTTCGTCCCCGATCGTCCCAATATCAACACCACAGGGGTGAATAACGGACAGTGCGGCAACGGCGTGCTCGAGCCGGGTGAGGCATGCGACTGCGGGAACGGAGCATGCGGTGACGACGAGGCGCGTTGTTGTGATATGATGACATGTCAATGGCGGGGCGGGGATGTGTGCGAGAAGTTCAATCCTGGGAGTGGTGATGAATCCTGGATAGACAAGCACCGAGGTCTGGTCATCGGGCTGTCAGTTGGGTTGGGAGGGGGTCTTATCGTATCTGGCTTGTCGGTGTTGGGGATATGGTGTTGGCGGAGAAGACGGTTTGGAAAACGATTGAGCTCATTGAGCAGTGGCGGAAGTTGATCATCTCTTGTCCAGATATGTAGTATCATGCATCAGGCATTCAGTGTATTGTCTTTGATCTCGTACGCCGTTGTGGTGGCCATCGATGTCGTAGTCGTGATATTCAGTGCCATGGTCAGCCGAACAGGAGATCGGCAGCGGATGAGGAGGGGAAGGAGGATATGCAGCCAGTAGATGGAGCAGATAAAGACAATATCTTGCTTCGACTTGTGAGAAGCGCCTTCGTTGCCTGAGGCAGGGGGATTCTTGATGTGGCTCTGGACCCCGCCTTGATTGGCTCGCTTGCCGTTTGTATACAATCCTGGGCGCATATATTGTGCTTCGTACAGATTTGGCAGGGACGCGATGGTTGGATTGAAGAGTACCCAGGTACCTGAGAAGTGCCTGAGCGTCTGGCCTCTTGATGGGAGGAGTTATTTCAAACAGAAACAGCCATTCCACCTGCCGTCCCCTCTCACCTCGTGTTCGTGTCTCTCTCTTCACCCCCATCATTACTATCAAACTCACAATCACAAGACACTCAGCACCACCAGTGACCCAGGAAAAGTAGACTGTTACCGCAATATAGTACCATTGAACTTCTTTCACCTTCGTTTGTCCATCTCTTGTACCATGAAGAAGCATTAATAAGCCACACGGTGCCTCTTTGCTTCCTGCTGTCAATGGCCTATGATATGATCTCTAGAGAGTAGAGCGATGTGCCCCCAGTTCTTGCAGAACACAATCAATCAATGTGATCGGGTCAAGCTTATTCATGCAACCTGCAATACGAGCTTCAACATCCCCTCCGTGTTAAATCTAGTATAGGAAGTACTTGGCCTGGACGATGAATGGCATCCGGATACGAGATTACCACCTGATGGCGCATATCTCCGCATTTGGGTGCTTTGACCATGCTCCGACAGATCCCAATTGAATCATCTCGAGTGGAACATACGTTCTTCATCGCCAGCGCGGCCCGGATGTCCGTCTGGAGTACGGAGTCAGGACGACAGGAAACTTATAAATACCATCCCACCTCCGCTCTCAACCACAACACCATCATCATCGTCGGATTGAACATCCCCCAACTTCTAAAGCAACCAAACTGTCAGTCAGTCAGCCACCGGAGCCAACCCTGTATCCATCGCGATGAAGTTCACCGCAATCCTCGCCGTCGCCCTCGCAGGCTTTGCCATGGCATCTCCCGTTCTCGAGAAACGTACGACTCACTTCTCCTCGACTGCTCTCTGTCACAGCGGCGATGGTGCTAACAAGATCCAGGGTCCTGCAAGAGCGACTGTTCGAGCCTAGCTTCCAGAGCTTGCACCTCGGACTGTAGCGGCAACGGGTCGTGCTTTGCGGCTTGCTATCCGGCGAAGTACAACGCATGCGTGGCAGATTATTGTTAGACGTTTGCGGCCATGTTCGAGCAAGCCGTGGGACTTGAGTCGGAGTGGGAATGTGGCAGAGGGGGCTGAGATTATAAGCGAGAGCGATTTGTCCATGTCATTATGCTGTCCTGACGGTTGGAGTGTATTGTCTGAATAGTGACCACCAAGCACTAGGGACCAGACCCCAAATGGAAAACCAATATCGGAGATTCTTTCCCTCATAATGAAGGCGAGGTGGCACTGCTTACCAGAGATGGCCATCTCGACTCACTCTTCTACACCAGGCCATTGCAGCCACTTAATATCTCCTCCAGTCTTTTCCGCTCGGCATGGTAAGATGCATGCTCCCGACCTTCCGGGCTCATGACTGTCGAACGAAAATGACCGCTAGACCACAAAAAGTGTGAACACACTAGATGCATCTGGTACGGTGAATTTCATCCTTTTCTGGATACATTCGTCCAGGTGCCAAGTCAGCGATCTCTTGAAGCCAAGAGTCTAGCGCCATTTGGCAATTTGAGCGAAAAACTGAAGCTCCCAGCCTGTTAATCATGACCGAGCTAGTTTTCTCATTGTACTTTATGATCGTGTGGGTTGTCTCGCAGTACTTCTCATCAAGCCAGTCAAGTTCACTTAGGAACTCATCCAGGCTGATCTACTTTTTTGTCAGACGGATCAATATCTGTAGTAAGATAGAGCGCATACCTTCAGATATTAGGACTCGATTGTCTCCTTTTGGAAGATCCCCAGCCTGCCTAGGAGGTCTTTGGTGACCATGTCAAGAGAGGTCACACTTCATATGATCTCCTCAAATCCATCTTAGCGATGGAAATGGAGGATTCGGCTTTGGCTCAGGAACGGGTCGAAACAGTGGCTTTCGTGATCGGTTGTTAGGTGCTTGACTCGCCTACCCGAGGCCTCGTGACCTACAAAAAGGTTGCAGACTCTGTAATCGCCATTCTGACGTATGTAACAGTAAATTTTGCAATAAGAGGTTGGATCGGAAGCAAGAGAAATAGAGAAGAGAAATAGCAGTGAACATGCTGACATTGAAAGTAGTCATCGAATGATCTCTGGATGGAAACTACGATTGGGAAAGCACAAAGTTGACAGCAGCGCTCTTTCTAGGCAAAATAGAATATTCATACAATACTAGACCTATCCTAACTGGATTTGATTCACTTGACAAGGCAGACAAGGAGAGAGAAATCTTCAAGATAAATTCTATGCCGAGATCGCATGAGGACCCTTCATGAGGAATTCAGATAGCTTAACAGACAATTGAGGCTAAGTTGTTGTGCTCTTGTAGGATGGTCAATTCAAAAAAGAACAGTGCTGGAGTGGGCCCCCTCTGGATAATTGGGATGTTGTTGCCATGAATTCGATTCAGAGAGAAGAAATAGAAAATTCTTAATGCTTCTAGACATGATAACAGTTCATTTACACGTAGAGAACTTTCTGAGCACTTTGTAGACAATTTTCATGCCCTTCGTTCTGTAAACGATTCAACGGCGTGACGTTCTCATACCTGGTCTGGCTGCCCAGTCCGAAGCGAAGCTCTGACTCTGTGTATTTTTTTTTTTTATCGCATTTGGGCTTTACCGTAGACGAAACTGCTTCTTATATTTAGATTTCCTCGTACTTTTCGGAAAGGAAGACATCTGTGGTATACTTCTTTCAAAACATTAATCGTTATTATTACTTAATCTGAATTAAAGACAACATCTAGTCGAAAATGACTGCAGAAACACCTCCCCGCCTTTTCTATGCACCCTAAATAGATCATTATCTGTGAGCTCCCTAGCCGGGATCCCACCATCGCACAGTCTTATTCAAAATGAAGCATCACTCGAGACCGCAAACTTGCTCAGCGCCCGCAGTCGCGCACCATAGAAGTAAAGCAACCAGATCCCAATGATGCCAATCACGCTCAGTCCACCAAGGAGGCTGACACCGCGAGCAACGCCCAAGTTGCCAAAGAGTGGATGCGCAAAGAGCACGCTGCCACAAGCCAACGCACTTCGGAAGAAATCATTCGCGGCAAACAGGCTGGCTGCGTACTTGGGGTAGCTGAGCGGGATATAGACAAACACGCACTGCATGACAATGAACACGGTGGCGCCGTAGATGGTGATTCCGATCGTCGGCGCGATCCAGTGGATCGACGCGCGCGCGGTCCAGGCAAAGAGGTAAAGACCGATGGTTGGTCCAAACGAGGCGGGCAGTGCTGGGACCAGGCGGGTCTCCTGTGCTGGAAATCCAAAGCGGGCGATGCGCGGATTCATCCAAAAGTACAAGTAGGAGAAGTAGATAGCAACCCCAAGGATACAAGATATCAAGATGCATAGGAAGACGAGACCAATTTGGCCGAGGTTCATGTGGTAATCGACCGGGTAGACCAGCGGGAAGACCTCGAAGAAGGAGTAGTAGATGCCGTAGATGATCGCGGTGTAGATCTGCACGAAGAGCACGGCGGGATCCTTGATCGTAATTTCGATGGGCTTGATCAGCGCATCCACGGTGATATCGGAAATGCGCATGTTGCGCTGGTCGATCTCCGACTGGGACATGAAGCGATCATCGTTATAGATTTGGCGGAGACGGCGTGCGCGCCGGAGCAGGATGGTCGAGGCGCTGGTCTCGGGAAGGAAGAAGAACATGAGGAGGAACACCGGTGCCGACGCCCAGAGAGATTCGAAGAGAGACCAGCGCCAGGACTTGGCTGGGACGGAGAAGCCGCTGAGGAGTGGGCCGAGGGCAGCTATATCATACCGTTAGAACCGAGGACACGGAACGGAAACTTGTAGGGAGGCGGCTGAACTTACGTCCGCAGTACGCGGCAGCAACCCAGGCCATCATGGCGTAGGGCAGAGCCATCAGACTGTACATATCGCCGATCGAAGCACCACCCGAGGCAAGGCATGGAGAACCGAAGAAGCCCTGGAGAAACCGAAGTACCATCAGGCCGGGGAAGTTGCCGGCGAAAGCTGTGGGGATGGATATGATGACGAAGAGGAACATGGTCACGATATAGACGGGATTGCGCCCAATCATGGGAATCTCACTCATCGGTGAAAAGATCAACGGTCCCACCCCATATCCAAGCACATACAGCGAGAGGCCCAAGGTAGCAAGTAAGTTGCTGACGCCGAATTCCGCAATAATCCCCCCTACCGACGGAGTGTAGATGGCAGACGTGGTGTACACAACAAAGGTATAGAGACAGATGATGGTTGCTATCAGAGCGCGCTTGGAATTGGACCAGTTGTGCGGGTTCTCGGGGTCATCGGTATAGTACCAGTCGACCAGGATCGCGCCGTCTTTGGTCTTCTTTGGGACAATGGGAATCGACTTGACTTTTTCGATCTCAGGTTGCTCGGCCGCTTCGACTGGTGTGGAGGATACACTGCATTGTGTGGTGACGTGACTGAGACTGTCATCACTGTCTGACTGTCGTGTTGGTGTTGGAGCTTCGGCTGCAGCGTCCGATCCGTCCAAAATCTGGGTCCATTGCTCGGGGAGTTTGAAGCCGGCCTTTTCTTCAGGATATTGAAAGTATTTGTTTCTCGTCGCGAGACGGACGAGCTGCCCGAAGGCGGATTCTCGAATGGCTGCCTGCATACTGTGGATAGAACGACCGGAGACGAACTCAGTTTTTGCGATGCGAAGCCAGGAAGTCAAATGCACAATAGAATACTATCTACAATACAATATCCTTCCTGAAGTGACAAGCGCTTTATACTTGTACTCCCTCCGCTTAACTCCATCTACGGCCATAACGTTATCGCCAAGAGCGCTTGCTCATCCGTGCTGATGCTGAGAGAATTAGAAATCAGACATCTATTTTTCTCAGCATTCTCCGGATTGACTCATCCAACGAGAGGGATGATGAGACCATTCTCTAATGCGAGACTATTACAGCGAGTTGAATTCTCCCGATCCCGACGAGCCAAGAGGTCGCCATAACGCTATACAGATTAGATTCATCTCGGAAGTGTCCGACGGAGATAACCTTGGAAGGCTGGATTTATAATGAGAGGTGACTCATCGAGGTTCACGCACTCGCGTGGTGAATCCGTTGGTCTGATTGGATCGAGGGCTGATAAATCAAGGCTTTAAGCTTAACGCCGTCTGATGTTTCTTCGCCCCGAAAAGGCCTTGGCTGATCCCGCTACCCTCACCCATCCAAATCGGTACTGCACACAGTAAGGGCAAAAAGGATTAGAAAAAGAGTCGATTAGTCGTGAGATTGAGACAAATTCAAATGACCACAGTCACAAAAATAAAAGAAAAAGAAAAGAAAAGTGATGATGAATTGTCGATTCCAGGGTACTCACCATTGCCAATGCTCCATAACGTTATTGGCGACATAACGAATCACCCCGAATCCCCCAGAAACATTGTTGGCAACCGATCTGACAAATCATGTAAGACCGCACTGACCAGGAGCCTCTAAGTCAGTTAAAGGAAATCTTTATGGATTTCCCTCTAGAACACGCGCCAGAATATCGATGACATAATTTCCCCCGCCAACAGCCTAGTCGAGTGGTTAAAACGAGCCCGTTCAAACCGGCTAACATTCCACACGCAAGCAACAACCTTGAGACGTGCAACATCTCTAGCCATCGCATTTAAAGCCCCCTTTTTTTGGTCATCTCGCCCCGAGTCCTGAGCGGGGGATTTGATATCCTTCCGACGTTGCGCTTTTTCTGTGTCACTTCTGGCTCGCCGATGGCTTTTAATCTCCTCGACCAGTTGAAATGTGCTGTAGTCTGTTGCACCTTTGCATGTGGTCAATAGTATGATCACATTCGTCAGGTGTCTTTGGGTTGTCATAAAACTGCACCAGATCTATGTGTCGTTCATTCAGCATCTAGTCATCTCTCAATTGGACTATGGCAAATAACACACTCGATGTCTTGGTTTTACCACCAGCCTTAGAATGAATACTCTGCTCTTGTATGGTTATATATCCATCTCCATCTTTTCCTGACTCCGCACCACCTTGCTTCTAAAAACCCGGCCCTAGAGCCATGGCACCGATGGGCTCGAACCCTCGCCGTCCTCGAAATAGTTCATATTACCACCGGCACGTTTTCTGAACCACAGTGGTGTAATACCCCCGGTCATGCAGCCATAAACGGTGCCATGCTTCAAACTCCTCTATAAGTCTTTCTCCGCTACATCGAGGCCTAGGCAATTAGCTGTAATCTTCCGGGGGACCTGGCAATGCAACCAGACCTGCAAGAGGTAGAGAAGTTCTCATCCAGTTAGGCTAGTACAATCCGAATCTTCACCTACGCCGTCCCTCCACCATTCGAAGACACAGATCCAATGAACCCAACGCCATCGTCTGTCGACTCATGGCCTTGAAAGTCCGCTCCTGACATCAATAAAGCAAGTGCGAGTCAACCACACAGACCCAGCCAATATTCTCGGTGCACATTCGGAATTTATCATTTCGGAAAGTCCTGCTGAAGCCCAAGGAGACTTTCGTCTTTTCCATCAGTGTAGTAGTCATTCATACCCTTCTTCACAACCAATTTGTCGACCGTCCTTTATACAGTCTATATAAATCTTACCTACGCAAAGATGACTACATACGACCATAGGGTGTGGAGAACAGGGCTTCCCGTCCGCTCAGCCGTACTTAAGCCACACGCCGGTAGGTTAGTAGTTGGGTGGGTGACCACCAGCGAATCCCTACTGTTGTATGTTTTTGATAGCCTCTTTTTTTTTGCATTCGTTGGGACAGCTGCCCCCGGACAGCCAGCAAAGGGCAGATTGGAATTTTGC
>RHLO01000851.1:0-17521 GCA_003719415.1 Aspergillus olivimuriae
GCCATAACATCGGCACCGCCGTCCCCGCCGCCAACACCCCCAACGACAGCGTCATCACCTCCCACCCAAACCGATCCTCAATCAACCCCCCCCATAACGGTCCCACAAACATCCCCAAGAACTGCGCCATAGTCTGGATCCCAAACGCCTGCGCCACGGCCCCTCGCGCGCCGAAAATCCCCGGCTGCGCCCGCTCCATCTCCTCCAGCACCTGCTGCGTTTCGACGTACAGGGCCGGAATGCAGAGGTTGATGAGTAGCCCCGTCGCGGCGAGGAGACACAGAAGGAGGGTTTTGTCTTCGGTGGTGTCGTGCGTGACGAACCGGAGGGAGATGAGTGGCGGGGCCAGCAGGAGGAAGCCCGTGAAGGTGGTTTTGCGGGCGCCGATGCGGGCGGAGAGTTTGCCTGTTTATATATTAGGGATGCGGTTGATGTGGGTTGGGGAGACATCAAGGGAGACGCACCAAAGTATGGCTCGAAGAAGGCGGTGATGGCGGATGGGAGAAAGGTCATGCCGGCGCCGAGGGGACCCCAGTTGAAGCGGGATTCGACAAAGATGGGGATTGTCTGGGCCTTGTGAGCTATTCCATGTTGTATAGGTCTGGCTTGATCGAGAGCAGAGCAGAGTCTGTGGCTGCGGATGAACATCGATGGATGGATAGAATGGACTTACCGAGTCGAAAGCAGAGTAGAACAGACCGTGGACGAAAAGAGCCCAGGAGGAGATGATCACGCGAGGCTGGCGTGCAATGAGCAGCAAAGCCGGCTTGTTCGAAGTCGGCGTCGCAACATGACCCATGGAAGATCTCACCCCATCCTCACCCTCGTGCCCGGCCGAAGCATCACCCTGATCATCCACCGCATCGTCCAGGAGAACCCACCTCCTCGCAACCTTCTTCTCAATCACCGCAACGCGCATCACAAGATCCACCCCCACCATCGCAAACGACATGGCAAACACAGCCTGATACCCGGCCGCATCGTAGACCAACCCACCCAGCAACGGCCCCAGGAGGAACCCCAGCGCAATGGCCGAACCCAGATACCCGATCGACTGGCCCAGGTTGTCGAACGCGACCGAGTCCGTCAGAAGGGCCAATCCCGCCACCGCGACCATGGCGGTGGCGCCGCCTTGGAGCAGCCGGGCGGCGACGAAGAGGCCGGTCGTGTGCGCGATGGATAGCAGCACCATCGACGCGCCGAGGAGGATCAGTCCCAGCAGGTAGGAGACCTGTCGCGTGGGGGCGACGTCGATGATGTATCCGAAGAGGGGACAGCAGATGAAGGCCACGGCCGCTTCGCACATGAGCAACACGCTGACCCAGTATTCGCCTGGAGGGTGTCATGTCAGTATGGGTTGATGGTGGGGGACATGGGGAACGGTACGGTCTTCATATGGAACGCCTGCGCGGTCAGATAGAGCCGTTGGCAGGACGGGGACGATCCGGATAGAGTTTGGGTGGTGAGAATGGCCAGTGCAGTGTATATAGGCAGAGACTATACCATAGCGTAGAGGAAATAGTCCTGGGATGGTCAGTCATGTTCTCTCTCAATAAAGACCCGCAGTAGGTACGTACCGTAAAAGATGAAATCCAAACCGTTGCGACGATGAACGCGGTCGAGGACCGGAGTCGCAGAAGCCATGGGGGGCGTTTAGATGTCCCCAGACTGAGCGGCCACATGTTTACAGAGAATTCCGACGGAATGAACGCTGTTTTGCAAGAAGCTTGAAAGGAAAGGCCATGATATAGAAAATCAGTCGGTCCGGATGCACGAAGAATGCCGGATCTTATTATTAGGTACCCGCACGAATCTGATAATGCTCACGTGACTACCATGTACAAAAGTATACATTCCCTATCCCAAAACTTCCCTTGAAAAGCACAATTCAAGTCTTGGACGACTTGCTGGACGAGTCTCCCCCCTCAGGCTGTTGCGCCTCCACCCCAACCCCCACAATGGTAGACTGCTCTTCCACCGGATGAATGGCATGCTCCACATTCACCTTGGGGCCCGTGAACCACTTGCGCGCATCAACCACCCACCAGATCGTCACCGCCAGCATCGGACCCCCCCACACCAGACACGTCCAGTTCATCAATTCGAGGGTCAGATCACTGCCCCGGACACTCGGCAAACAGAGAATCGGCACCATCAAGAGCACGAACGACACACCCAACCCGCCGATGAAAGGCCCATACGGGCCCAGATGCCAGGGTCCCTTGCGGAACCGGTTCCCGACGAAGAACACCCGGATGGCGATGGGGATGACGAAGGCGACAAACTGGGCGATGGCGCCGATGGAGAACAACGCCCCGATAGCGACGTCGCCGGCCAGCATGAGCAGACACATCAGAATGCCGAGCACGGCGTTCATGACCACGGCATTTACCGGCGTTTTCGTCACCGGGTTGACCTTTTTCCAGTACCGGGAGAACGGGAAGCAGTCGTCGCGCGCGTAGGCGTAGGTCACCCGCGAGGCGGCCACCATGCAGCCCTGGCCCATGGAGAACCCGCAGATGATGGTCAGGGCGAGGATGGCCATGGCGGTGTTTCGGGGCATGACCTGGAGCAGGTAGGAGGCCCAGGGCTGACCGAGGTCGGAGTCGATGACGGCTTCGATGTCCACGACGGTGTAGGCGACGACGAGCTGGAGGAACCAGCCCATCAGGCCGCCGACGCCCGAGGTCATCACGATGGCGCGGGGGGAGGCGATGTTGGCATTGGAGCATTCCTCGCTGAGATGGAAGGGCGAGTCGTACCCGGACATGGTCCAGATGACGCCGACAAAGGTCATCAGCACGGCGATGCCGTCGGGGAACTCGGTCAGGTTGGTGATCGTGCCCCAGACCTCCTTGGAGGGGAGGAACTTGGGCTCGTTCTTGGTGCCGGCGGGAATCGCGATGATGACGGCGATGAGCGCCAGCATGTTGAAGGTCGAGCCCCAGGAGTTGAACTGCGCGACCCATTTTGTCGGCATGCTGCTGATGACGGCGTGAAGGATCATGATCAGTGTAGTGAGAAGGAAGGTCTGCCACGCGGTGGGGATGTAGCTCGGGTTTGCGATCGAGCCGGCGGCCAGGATCATGGCGGCCAGGGCATAATCTACACTGGGGGCGGCGGTGATCTGGCCGATCCAGTTGGACCAGCCGGTGATCCACGCCGCGAAAGGCCCGTAGCCGGGAGGTGCGAGCACGGCGGCGGCGTAGTAGAGTCCACCACTGCAGAGGGAAATGAGCCCACGATCGCGAGAGACCCTTCGGTGGGAGAGCATCAGGAAACGTACCTAGTGGGCATCGCCGAGCACAGCTCTGCCATTGCCATCGCAACACACTGAATGAACAGCATGGCGATGATCCACCCCCACACCATCCCCGCGGTTCCTGCGTAGCCCATGCCTAACCGATGTCAGCGCGGTGTACGTTTACTGTCCGGAAGCTCTGCAGGGTACCATAGTAGATTGTACTGGCGAACGACGGCAACAGTCCCAGCACAGCAAAACTGACGCAGAAGGTCGTCCACAGGGAGAATTCGCGCTTGAACTCCTGCTTGTATCCCAGCGCCACGATCACCCTCTCATCGGCGTCCATGTCATGGTCGGTGTAGGGCACATCGCCGTTCGGCAGCACCGAGGTGACGGGGTCATGATCGATATTGGCGTATACCGTCCCTTTGGAGGGCGCCTTGTCTGCGGATGTCATCTTGTCCATGGCCCAGGCTGGGTTTGGAGAGATCCAGGATGGAACTGAACGAGGACGAACGGGTGCTTCTTGCCCCAGGCTGGCTGTGACCCGAGAATCCCACACGAGGCGTTGCAGGCGAGGGGGATGAGGTCGGTTACACGGCAGCAACAGTTCACCAACGAAAGAAGCTGTAACGAATGCACCACTGCAAGGCCGAAAGCTAGTGGGGAGAGGAGAGCCAGGGATCTGGGCGCACTCGACCGGACATATATACAGGCCTTGTCCGCTAGTCGCATCCCTGGGGGGATTGACTATCAGATAGGAGCCCTATCATCGGCCAGGGGGTCTCTCCCCATCTGTCATCCGGGACGATTGTGACGAACCGAGGCGGGGGTCACGCCTCCATCGTATCTGAACGGCGACCTGATCGTCCCAGAGCAGACCAGTCAGATGGGCGCATTGCTGGGCTGCCAGACAAAGCTTGGCGAGCAGACCAAACTCAGCGGGGCAATCCCAGGCGGCGGACGATAGAGCACAAGCTCTGGGAAAGCTTTCAGGGCGCCGAGAACCGCGCGCAGAGCTGATAACATACGATAGGACGCTGGTGGTCGGTAGTTGTTATCAGCGGACGCGGAGGAGCACCACAACGGCAGAAAGGGGGGCGGAACGCGCGAGAGATAAGAACGACTCCTCACCGGCTGCGCTCGTATTATTGGCGCATTCAGCAGGGCCCGATTCGCCAGGCTATACCTGCCCTTGTAGGATTAGGGATGTTCCATCGTCCCGTCGGACAGGACGCTGCAGGATGGGCGTGATACTGTCGTTGCGCATGGACCGCCACGCCCTCCGCTCACGGCGATGTGTATCCTATGTACTCAGGTCCGGGGCATCCGAGGCCGGTCGCGCAGAAGAACTCGATGGAGGCAGGTCTATGTGCTATTCAAAATCATTCATCGCTATTCTACACAGTACAGCACCCACAGTGTCCTTCCTCCCCATCGAACCCACGCCAACACCTCACCACTGGGCTCCCGGTGAAGACCCCGCCAGCGAGCGTTTAAAAGGGCTGTACCAAAGGTTAGCTGAGCACGTCGTCCCCTCCCAAATCTCATCCCGGGGCACAAGATACATACGTTGTCCTCAGGGGCGACCGAGCGGTCAAAGTACTGATCGAAGAAGGGGAGCTGGCGGAGGATGTCGTTGCGGACACGAGGCACCTCGCCGAAGAAGAAGAGGGCGAAGACACCGGCGCTGACACCAAAGGTACCGGCAATCTGCGCGCTATTGCCCGACGCTATCAGCATGGCGGTGGAGATGTCGAAGACGGAGGAGGACTCACAACGTGGTGGCAGTCTTGGCGTTGATGCCCGAGACGTGAGGAGCAGTGTAGTACCTGGAGTTCCATTAGTCCCGGTGTACATAACACTCTCAAACAACCGGGGTCGTCGATCCCAAAACGCAGCCGCAAAGACCTTCCGACCAGCGAGATACACATGCGTGAATTGGGTCCAATGACTCCGCTCGACCCGGACATGGGAAGATTGTCCCTCCACCCACTCCCTGCGCATGGACAGGCCAAAACACAAAAAACGACAGCTCCACCATATTCCAACAGTCAAGCGGCATGATCACCAGGTCGGAAGGCTTTGTGTGCGCAGAGAAGACGCCGGGGGACAGTCTTACTTGGGCGCGAAAGGCGAGCGGTAGGCACCGGCGCTCTGGGCCGCAGCGCGGCGAAGGGTCTGAGAGAAAACCTAGAGGCGTAGAGAAAGTCCAAATCAGCATCTGGATCGGTCAATTGAGGGCATATCGCTTCCGCCGAGCAGCCGGATGTCGAGCAGCAGACGTCACACCAGGACCGGACCCCTCCCCTTGCGGTCTCAACCTCGGGGATTCGACAGGAAATGAGTCGGTGGGCCGACGAGACACGGCCGGGGGCGCAGGGTACATACCATCTTGCTGGTAGCCGAAGAGTGGACTCGAAGATAGACGGGGGAGAGTAATGGTGGATGGGGGATGAGATTCACAGTTGTCGACGAAAACCGGGAGGGTCCGCGACGTTCCATCCCGACCGCCAATCAGCGGCAGCCAATTTGTCGCTCACGTGAGAGGGCCTTTCGGTCGAATCAGATGCCACACAGCGACCAGCCTACAAAGAGAATACTTAGGTACTACTCCGTACCTCTCAGGTAGGTAGGTACATAGAGGAAGGTAGGTAAGTTAGAGCTACCTTATGATGAATAGAGACACAGATTCTCTAAGCTCTTCAATCATTGGTACACCACCGTCAAATCCTTTATCCATATCTGAGATTAAAGTCATAGAGCTTGTCTACACCATTGCCCGGAACACCGCTCGAAATGGATACAGAAGAAATCCAGGAAAGAACCAAACCATCGAAAACAGGGCCACACGAGAAGGTCAACAGCTGGATAGACTAAACTGTGTAATGGCGAATAATGAAACAAAGAGGAAGAGGTCCGGACCCATACAATGCAGAGAAAAGCGAGGGCAAAGAAAGGAAGAAAGAAATGAATAGGCAAATAATAATGCGACAAGAAAAGAAACCTAGCTGTATAACCACTTCTCATCGGCCCAATCAGTCAACTTTTCCGGAACCACCGCCATTCAGCAACCCTTCCTTGCCATCGAGGTGGAAGAATCCACCGTTGCCGCCGGTGACCCCAAGAATACCACCCCGGACGCTTCGTCGAAGCTTTCCGCGGACGAGGAAGGCAACGGCCACAGCGGAGACCAGCAGAAGCACAAAGAGAATGGTATGCTCAAAAATGAAGCTGCGAGTGAAGAAGAAAATCGATTCGAAGATGCCAACGGTGGACTTCGGAGTGAGCTTAGGAGGGTTGGCAATCACAAGAGGAATGGTTTCCAGGATAGAGGTACGGGAAGCCATAATCGAAGCTCCGCTGGAGGAAGTGTCCCAATAACGACGGTTCTGTTGTCAGTCAGTCATAGTCCCACACCAATGGCAAAACCCCTTTGGACGACTTACATCTTGATCGTTAATGATGACTCGTTCACCAGCCTCTACGTCGATACCATAGGTCATTCTCAGCCACCGCTCCCAGAAATCGCCATCCACCCAAGCGAAACCGACGGGCTTCTTGTCATCTTCGCGGATGGTGATGCGCATGTTCTTGGCCGCGCGCAGGGCTCGTTGGTCATTGCGGTCCTCAGCCTCCTCAATGCGAAGCTGTTTAGCGTCCCGGAGCTCCTGTCGTTCGAGCTGGAACAGCTGGGTCTGCTTGTCCATCCACTCAAGAGCAGCGTTCTTCAGCTCCCGCTTAGACTGCAGGAATTCGTCCGAGCGTCCACGGCTCAAAATGCCGAGAACGACATACTTGCCGTCCATGATCTCTTTGGCATTCGACGCAGTCAGTTCGGGCACAATGGGAAGCCAAACGGTGCGCATCCAGCCCAGGATCTGTCGGAAATCGCGCATATCGCGAGGAGCAATGGGCGTGTAGTAGTTGGCCCGTGAATCGCGCGACACGAGAAGTCGAGGCCAGGTGGAGATCTTGAATCGTTCGGCCAGCGCGGCACTATTCGTCTTGACCAGACGGGCGTGCCCGACCAAGCTGAGCGTCAGGCGTTCCAAAGCCTCGAAGTCCTCCGAGGTGGTTGCGTGGTCGTAGAAGTACAGGAAGATGACTTCCTCTTTCTCCTCCAGGGCCTTAAAGGATTCCGCATCCACATCCGGAACACCAAGGCCGACATCCACGGCCTTCTTCGCGTAGCTAACAAGGTCACCCAGGCCACGGAGGCCATTGTACTCGACCCGTTCACCGCCACGGAAGAAATACATGGTGGGGAATGAAGTCACGTGAGCGTCTTTGCACAATCGAGGCTCCGTATCGCAGTTGACCTCTCCCACGTTGAGCGTATGCTGCATTTCCCGGGACATCTGCTGCCAGTTGGGGGCCAGGGCCTGGCAGTGGTGGCACCAGGGTGCATAAAACTTGATGAACCAAGGATCCTGTGTGGTGGTGACCAGTTGCTGGAAGCTCTCGGCTGTGAGAGGAACAGAGATACCCTGGGGGTTTGCGGGAGCTGCCTGGGGCTTGGGTTTGGCTAATTTCGAGTCCCTCTCGATCGGAGAGTCATCATCAGAGAGCTGGGCCGCCTGTTCATTGTGCTTTTCTCCGGCTTTGGCTCCACCCTCAGGGTCTTTGTCCTTCGAGGCCGGGGTCTCTGGTTTGGCATTGGTGTCAACTTCCTTGGCGCCGGGCTTCGGAAGGTGAACGCCCTCTGCGGGGCGAGATCCAGGCCTGATAGCCTCTAGCTTGGCCTCAATATATTCACTGAGACTAGACATACTATGTGGTGGGCTGAGGGACTCGACAAGCGCCCCATTGTGGTACAGGGAGAATTGTGGGTAAGCCGTAACCTCCAGCTCTTTGCACATATCGCCATACGCTATACAATTCATTGATGCGAAATGAAAATTGTAGAAGCCATGAAACGAGTTGAGAGAGGTCGTGTCGGGTGATTTTTCGGACGAGGAGGAGAGAGGATCGGAAGTCTATCACAAAGTCAGACAAAGGACGTGCAGATAGATTCAGAGAAGGGTGCATGACTCCACGTACGTAGTAATACTCATAAAGAGTTTGCCACGCCGGGGCGATGGCCTTGCAATGCGAGCATGTGGGAGAAAAGAACTTGATGAACCTGAGGTAGTAACCGTCAGCGAAGAAGCTACGCAGGCGAGAGGCAGCCGGCTCACCAATAGCCTTCCTTGATGGTGTCTTTGAAATTGTCCGGCGTCAAACCCTTCATCGGCGGCACTTCCACCCCGTTGAAGGTCGTTGGGAGCGTATCAGGGTCGACCTTCTCCGTGTCGACTGAATCGTCTCGCTTCACCAGACGGGCATTTTGTGACCCTAGACCCTCTTCGGAGGGAGCGGCGAGGGAGGTGATGGAGAAAAGCGAGAGGAGCGACCACGCCAGCACAGATGGCCTCATGCTGGTTGTTGGTCAAGGCGCGCGACCTTGCAGATATAACTTGAAACGAGAGAAAAGGCGCGATAGAACGTCGACAGAATCACCGGTAGACGTCACGATTGGCACATTCGGGCCAAGCGAAGGGATTCCAATGCGGCTCAGAGACGGACAACAGGGGCTGGGACCAGCGGATGAGGCAAATTAATCGACGGAAGGAGATTCGCAGGGACACACAGAGCGGCGGGAGGTCCGCAGGTCCTCGGGGAAGCACGATGGACAGGACGAGGAGGAATGCGGGTGAGACGGAAACCCCCTACAGTGATATGAAAGATGACAAGCAGACGGTTTGGCGGTTGCAGTCGCACCGCCGCTGGAATCTCTGTTTCTCCGCCCGCCGAGCCTCACCAACCTTCGTCCTTCCCGCCCAGACTCCCTGGTACGACTGCTACGCAATATCGATCCCATTGGGGCCAATTCGTTCGCATTTCTGTTCACTCCCTCCTCTGAACATCATGCGGTCCACTCTCCGGCTGTTTGCCAACGTCAAGTCGGCCCGTTATCTGGAGCCATTCGCTCCCACCGGCCTGACTGGTCTCGTCACCCATCCGAGCCCCCGCCCGACCTTGATCTATCTGTACACCTCCACCCTGCAGAAATTGAAGGCCTTCCCCGAGTCCTCCGCCTACCGCCAGGCCACCGAGGCCCTGACCCGCCAGCGTCTGCAGATTGTCGAGGCGACGAAGCCCCCCGGCTTCGAGGCCTGGTTAGAGCGTGCGAAGAAGGCCGTGGCTGCCGAGCCCGAGCGCTTTGCTTCGCTTCGTCGCACTGATGGCTCCTACGCTGCTTCCATGAAGGACGATGGAAGTGACAACCCCCGTGGCGAGGAGTGGGATGGAGAGAGCATTGAGGCCACCACCGAGGGTCCCGCCCGTACACCGGAGGAAGAGGCCCGGTGGCTCCAATCCGTCGAGGAGACGATTGCGGCGGAATCTGCGGAGTCCAAGGAGTCGGATTTCTACACCCAGCAGATGAAGTGGGAGAACGAGCCTGCCCTCGAAGCCGAGCAGTATGTGCACTCTACATGTTTAATTGGGTCATGGGCGGGAAACTGATAATCATGCAGGATCGCCGACATTGAGAAGCAGATTGGCGCTGGTCTCATTGAAGAGGTCATCCAGGTTGCTGAGGGCGAGCTCAAGGTTGTGGATGAGCTGTACAAGTCCAAGGCGTAAGTTCCCTCAACGAACATCTGAAACTGGATCGCGCTAACATCTATCTCAGTTGGGAGGAGCTTGAGGAGAAGCCGGCCCCTGGCCAGTGGTCCTACTTTGAACGCCCCGGCTCTGACTCTTAAGCTGGTGCTCGCTTTTGTGAATGGGTGTCTTCTTTTTCTATATCCTCAACTACCTGTATTTATTAGCTGGCCGGTGTCGCATGAAAAGGGGCACGGTTTTGTGACATTTAGACCCGTTATGATATGCTTTCCTTTCAAAACCCTTTTCGTCTCTTCGATTCTAGAGTATTTTTATGAGTAGGGACCTGAGCTCAGCCATCTGCTTTGACTCGACAAGTGTTGACGATGAATATGAGGAAGGAAGGACGATATTGGAGTTAGAAGAGCATGACCCACGGTTTCAAGCACTTGAAATCATCCAACCCCTACAAATATGCAGGAAGTGGTACATGAGAGGCAGGCTTCGATCTTTATACGGAGTATGTGTTGAGAATAGGTATGCTCAGCTTGCTTGGTTCTATACGGATATGGTAGTAGCTGTTAGGGTGGGTTCGTGACGCTGACTGAACAGAGATCTTCTTTAAGCTACGCATCAGACTTGATTATTAGCTCGACAGTATGGCTACCTCGAAAGGATCTGTCCGGAACAAAGTGTAGTGTACACAGGTATATGCAAGTGCATAGATCTCGAGCGCATGAAGGGGAACGTGAGTTGGCCGCCTAGAAGCGTAGGCGGTGAGGCTGGTCGCTAGTGGATTCCAGATAGCTGGCGGCATTCCGTCTCCTTGTGGACACATCGCTGCCAGTCCCTGAACCGCTCCTTCGCACCTTACACGCCATTCTGGTCGGGGACTCTCTCTCTACTCCCAGTCGCTGACCCAGGTCGTCAAATTCGCCTTTTTTTAATCCCCGGCTGGGCCGTCGGAGCCGCTCCAGGCCTGATTTCCCCTCCTTGTTGAGGCCGTCCCCCGACGCCGCACCTAGACGCTTCTCCCTGATCACCCTCACACCATGAAGTTGGACGTTAAGGTACGCGATAAAATCATCATATTGGAATTGGAGGGGGTCGTGAAAATGCGACCATGTTTGGAGGGAAATATGCATGGTGATGTCCGTGAAGCTGACTGTTGTGGCCATACAGAGACAGCTCTTTGCCCGCTCTGAGCGGGTCAAGGGCATTGACTTCCATCCCACGGAGCCATGGGTAAGTAGTGACCTCCGGATAGACGATTTTGCAGATCTCTAATCAAATATTAGATCCTTACCACCTTATATAGCGGTTCGTTGGGCAACCAGACACCACAACCCTCCCGTGCGATTGCGCTAATCCAAACTTAGGTCACGTCTACATCTGGTCTTACGAGACTCAAGTATGTCTATTCGCAGATTCAGTTCACCTTCGTCCATAGCTAACATTCACGGTCCTAGTCCATCATAAAAACCTTTGAGCTCACCGATGTCCCTGTACGAGCTGGCCGTTTCATTGCCCGCAAGAACTGGATTGTTTGCGGTTCGGACGACTTCCAACTCCGCATCTACAATTACAACACCTCCGAGAAAATCGCCTCGTTCGAAGCCCACCCCGACTACATTCGCTCCATCGTGGTCCACCCGACCCAACCTTTCGTCCTCACAGCCTCCGATGACATGACGATCAAGCTCTGGGACTGGGAGAAAGGCTGGAAGTGTGTCCAGGTGTATGAGGGTCACAGCCACTATGTGATGGGTCTGTCTATCAACCCCAAGGATACGAACACCTTCGCGTCTGCGTGCTTGGATCGGACTGTCAAGATTTGGAGTCTGGGGTCCCCTCACGCCAACTTCACCCTCGAGGCGCACGAGACCAAGGGTGTGAACTATGTCGACTACTACCCTCAGGCCGATAAACCTTACCTGCTCACCACTTCGGATGACCGAACGGTCAAGATCTGGGATTACACGACAAAGGCGCTGATTGCGACACTGGAGGGTCACACAAGCAACGTTTCTTTTGCCTGTTACCACCCGGAGTTGCCTGTGATCATTTCAGGATCCGAAGATGGTACCGTCAAGATCTGGCACGCAAACACATACCGATTGGAGCAGTCGCTAAGCTATGGCCTCGAAAGAGCCTGGTGTATCGCATACCAACGTGGTAGACAAGGTATCGCGATGGGTTTCGACGATGGCGCAGTGGTTGTCAAGATGGGCAGAGAAGAACCTGCTGTCTCCATGGATGGCTCTGGAAAGGTCGTTTGGGCCAGACACAACGAGGTTGTTTCAACCGTCATCAAGGGAGGAGATGCCAGCATAAAGGACGGAGAGCCGATTTCCCTCCCTACCAAGGAACTTGGCTCCTGCGAAGTCTACCCTCAGACGTTGTCGCACTCGCCCAACGGACGGTTTGTTTCGGTGTGCGGTGATGGAGAATACATCATCTACACTGCTCTAGCTTGGCGAAATAAGGCCTTCGGCCAGGCTCTTGATTTTGCTTGGGGCTCAAAGGATAACAGCAACGACTACGCTATCCGCGAGTCCGCGACCAGTGTGAAAATCTTCCGGAATTTCAAGGAGGCCAGTGGCGGTCTTGATGTTGGATTCCAGGCCGAAGGTTTGACCGACGGTGTGCTCCTTGGTGTGAAGGGACAAGGAGGAATTGGCATGTTCGACTGGGAGACTGGGAACCTGGTTCGTCGCATTGAAGTTGAGCCGAAGGCTGTAGGTGTCCCCGCTCTTTTGACTACGCAAAAACATCTCTGACTCGCCACGAACAGGTGTACTGGTCTGAATCTGGTGAATTGGTCACTATTGCTTGCGAGGATTCTTTCTACGTCCTTCGATTCTCAAGAGAGAATTACATCAACGGCATGAACGAGGGCGAAGCCGACGAAGATGGCGTCGAGTCTGCCTTCGAAGTCGTCACCGACGTCAACGAGTCCGTCCGGACAGGACAGTGGGTTGGTGACTGCTTCATCTACACCAACGCCACAAACCGCCTCAACTACCTCGTCGGCGATCAGACTTACACCATCTCCCATTTCGACCAGCCGATGTACATCCTCGGCTACCTGCCCCGCGATGGTCGCATCTACCTCGCGGACAAGGATGTCAACGCCGTTTCATTCGGCCTTTCCCTCAGCATGGTCGAATACCAGACCGTGGTGCTGCGCGGAGACATGGAGATGGCAGCGGAGCTGCTTAACGACGTCCCCCAAGATCAGATGAACAAGGTTGCCCGCTTCCTCGAAGGCCAGGGCTACAAGGAGATGGCCCTTGACGTTGCCACGGATCCGGAGCATCGCTTCGAGCTGTCTCTTGCCCTGAACAACCTCGACATCGCCCTCGAGCTCGCCCGTGAAGCTAACGTCGAGCACAAATGGAAGATCGTCGGTGACGCCGCCATGAACGGATGGAACCTGGCTCTGGCTCAGGAGTGCTTCACCAACGCCAAGGATCTCGGCTCTCTGATGCTGCTTCACACCGCCAGCGGCAACAAGGACGGCCTCCGCCAGCTGGCCGAGCAAGCCTCCGAGGGTGGCCTTCACAACGTCGCCTTTTCCGCCCTCTGGTCTCTGGGTGATGTGGACGGCTGCATCGACCTCCTGGTGCGCACGAACCGCATCGCTGAGGCTGTCCTCTTCTCGCAGACATACAAGCCCTCTCGCACGCCAGAGCTCGTCGTCCAATGGAAGGGCGCTCTCGAGCAATCTGGAAAGACCAAGATCGCTCGTCTCATCGGTGTTCCCCCTGGTGCTCCCGACACCATCACCACGGACGATGATCTCTTCCCCGAGTGGGACGAGTACATCCGTCTAGAAAAGGAGGGCGTCGTTGCTGAAGCCCCCTCCACCGGATCCCTGATCGAAGTCAACGGCGATGACGCAGAGGAGGCGGAAGAGGAGACACCGGTGGAAACCAACGGCACAACCGAGGTGAAGACAGAGGCATGAATATGACACTGACGCCGAGGATGTGTGCTTGTGATTTATTTTCGTAGGGCTGGAATCTGATGATACTGGAGTTTTCAGAGACAAGAGGAAATTTGGAAGAAAAAGCAGAACAACAAATGATCCAATCGAAACCATTCCCCTAAACAACAGAGAGAAGCCGTTTCATTCCTTCCCTCTTGTACTGCGATTACCCTTGCTCAACCATCTCAGATTACATACCTCTCTTCCTTTTATACACCACGTCACCTACCTACCTACTCACCTATTTGCTTCTAATTTTGCCCTAGAGTTTTGATCCTCGTTTGTTCTCTTGCGATTTATCATTTTTGGCCATGACTTATATTATCATGTTATATTATTCCTTTTCATCTTTATCTTATTGTTTGTCTCTTCCTTTCTAACCCGCAAAATTATCCTGTCCAAGCCATCAGTCGATGTACTGAGTACTACGAGGTAGACGATGTCCAATGGAAACATCTACGAGTTACTACCACCGCTAAACCGAACGCAAGGAAGAAAGACGGAGATGATCAATTGTTGTCTATGAACCTGTCATTTCAATCAAACAAAGCTCTACAAACCAAAATAACCCAGCTGTAGAGATCAACTTGGAGCAAATCAAGCCCGGAAGGAGAAAGACAAAGAGACAGCGAACGCCAGAAGCGGGGGAAAAGAACCAAAGTGCAACAAGGACTGGAAACAGACAAGAAAAAAAAGAAAAAAAAAAAAAAATTCCCACAAGCATGCCACTTTCACAATCCAGATGAACAGATTTCAAATTGTTTACTGCGGAGACTCACACGTTACTGTTGCTTGAATGCAGTCTGGACCAGCAAATCACAAAAGACGCCACGAATATGGAAGATCAAGATTCCAGGTATTGCAGTAACAATAAGGAATGGGTTAGGCGTTGTCAACTACGTTTTTGGCATCTTCACGCTGTTCAGATAAAAGGAAATGCACGACACAGGATGACTGTCAGCAAGCAAATGTAGTAGGAATATAACAGTGACAAGCTCGTGGAGATAGATGGTTGAAAACAAGAAACGGATTCGGTGGACCTGCCTGGATTGTATCTCAGATGCAAAAAGAAACATATGGAAAGACATGGAATAAACGCTCAGGTGAGATCACTGCCACGAAGGAAAGAATCCAACAGGAAAATGTTCGATGGCTCCTCATACAAGGGTAGGTGATATGGGAGAGGAAGAGTGAGAAAAGACGCGCAGCAGGATATGCATAAGCGGGAGATGAGGGCTCATATAAGAGAAACCGTTTCAAACAATTTCACCTCATACCCTCTTTGGTCTAAGCAAGGTCGTTCACTCAGGAATGCTACCGAAAGATGGGTCCTTGACGCTTCCACCAGCATCGCCGAGACCAGCGACAGGTCGATTGTAAGACCAGCCTTCGAATTGTTGCTGCATAGTTTGGGACAGAACGGGCCCATCGACGTACGAGTCTTGCGGGGCCTCTGAGGTGAAGATATGGTCAAAGTGCGCGGTATCACGAGCGTCCAACTGCACATGACGTTAGATGAGGGCACACAATAGGGAGGTGGAAAACATAAGATGACGTACCACATGGGGACGGAAGCTTGGCTCGTACTTCCGTTGAAGCAGCTTGCGCCAGTCAATATTGGCAAAGAAGTGGTGCGACTTGATCTCTGCAGCGCCGTTGGCACCCAGGCGACGTTGCGGATCGCGGTCGAGAAGTCTCGAAAGAAGATCTCGGGCCGCAGGAGGGACGATGTCGCTGCCGGGGAACGTCAACGGATCCTGCAGAATTTTTCTGTACATATCGTTGGTGTTCTCGTCGTAGAAGGGCGGCAGGCCAGTCAACATCTCGTATAGGAGGACACCCAGCGTCCACCAGTCGACAGCCTTCGTGTAACCGTTGCCCATGAGGAGCTCCGGGGCCAGGTATTCAGGAGTTCCGCAGAACGCTGCCAGACATGTTAATGGGACTCACTGGTAAGGTGACGAACCGGGGTAGCTTACTGTTTGTACGATCTTCATCCTTCATATCCAACTTGCACAAACCAAAGTCGCACAAAGCAATATGCCCAGTATAATCGAGAAGAATGTTTTCAGGTTTGAGATCACGGTAAATGACCTTGAATCCATGCAAGCACTCGAGCGCACACAGCAGCTCAGCCGTATAGAAACGAGCCCGGTTGATGTCGAAACGCTGCTCCCGTTGAAGGTGGTAGAACAATTCACCACCGTTCACGAACGCAAGCACCAGATACAGCTTCTCAGGCGACTGGAAGGAAAATTTCAGCGGGACAATGAAAGGATTGTTGATCTGGGCGAGCACGGATCGTTCAGCAAGGGTGTGAGTAACTTCCGACCGCGAAATAATGTGAGCTTTGCGAATCGTCTTGAGGGCGTAAATCCGGCCAGTATCCTTTTTCATGACCTGCATGACCTTGCCGAAACTGCCCTTACCCACGACCTTCAGCAAATCAAAATCCTCCAGCTTCAGACTGCGCTGTTTGTTCTCGACGAAGGAAACACCGATCTTGACGGAACCCAGACCAAACTGAAGGTCCAACCATTCAGCACCCAGCTGACCAAGATGACGTCCCTGCGTCGCGTGGGCGGCGGCCGCCTTCTGGTTCTCCTTCTTGCTCAGTTTGGGGTCGTCCACGTATGGTTGCGCCTCCTCGAAGCGGGGGTGAATCATGACCGAGCCGAGGAAGATGTCCTCACTCCGACCGGCCCCAGGTCGCACCGCGGGGTTGCGAAGGTACAGCTGCACATTCAGCTCGGTCTTCCGGGACACATCGAACTTGAATGCAGTGTTGTCACCGGCCCACAGAGGGTTTTCGGGAGATCCGGAGACGGCGTCGACGAAAACCTGATTTTTATCGAAATCGAGGAGAGCATAGGGAAGATACTTGGTCGAATACCGGCCATGGATTGTGGGAGCAGAATTGATGCCTCCGCTGGTCGATTGTGGGCGTCCATTTTGGACGAACGAGGCGGCGCTGTGGGTCGAGTGGGATGAGGACGAACTCGGGCGCATCGCATAGTTGTTGGATTGAAAATGCGAATTGAATAGTTGTTGATACTGCGGCGAGAGCGCGAAACCTCGGCCTTCGTGGAGGGTGACGATCAGAATACCGGGCTTGACAGGAGCCACGGGAGGGGAAACGAGCGATTCCGAGGCGTCTGCGAGGCGGTGTTAGTGGGTGAGGTACAATGATTGCACAAGAATGACATACTGATTCCATTGGAAGACGTCGTGCTGATGCTGGGTGATTGGGTGGTCACCGGCGTTGTCGAGTTGTCTTCATTGGTATCGCCTTTGATGGTAGACGTGGATGATGACCGTGCGAATGTTTGAGTTAAAGGAGCCAGATGGGTCTCCTTTAATTCTGTTCCCTGTTGTTAGCGGTTGGCCTTCACCATCGATCCCGGGAGGGATGCTATTTATAGTGGAGAGGGGGCAAGGGAAGACCAACTAAACATACTTTTGGTGAGTTTCCACGACATGGTGAACAGGGAGGGGAGGGGGTGCAGGGGAGGAAAATTGATAGACGGACAAGCAGTGAGAGGGGGGGATTTTAGCAACGAAAGAAAAGTACTCCAACAGAGGGTAAGAATAGGAATGAAAAAGCCAAAGAAGGGGGAATCAATTTAGAAAAAGGAGGGAGGTCTTTTCCTACTCAGTCGCAGGAGGTAGGGTCGAAATTGGAGGGAGTGAAGAGA
>RHLO01000852.1:0-43455 GCA_003719415.1 Aspergillus olivimuriae
TGGCCGCGGCGGCCGCCGCGGCGGAGGCATACTTGAGCGTCTCTCCCGGCAACCGGGTCGGCGGCGGCGCCGGTTTCATGCCAGACGTGGCGCTCGTCGACGTGGATGGGTGCAGCGTGGCCAGGACCGGCAGGGGGGACTTCATCTGCGCGGATGGTCGTCGGGGTCCCGTGGGCTCGCTCTTGGTGGACTTGGCTTTGGATTCCGTCTCTTCCTCCTGAATGGATTGCGTGTCTTGCGATGAGACCCGGTCGTTGTCTCCTCCCATGCCGAACTGCACCTCGGCGTCGCCGTCCAGATTCAGGTCGTCGTAGAGAGTCTCATCTTCCCCAGAATAATCTACATTATGTCCATCTTCCACGTAGTATTTGATACTCTCCTTCAGGTCCAACACTTGGTTCGTCTCGACATTGCCGTTTTGTAGCGCTCGTAACAGGAGTTCCAGTCGACCGACATGCCATTTATGTCGCTCCGTGATATGCGTGAGATCGGATAACCGGTTCGTCTTGGAGACGTCCTTCTTGCCCTTCTTCACCTGCATGTGGAGCGTTTCCTCTTCTGCCTCCATGGCCTCGATCTTCTGCTGCAGCTCGTCGACCATGTTTGACAGGAAGTCGCACGTCTCCACCTTTTCCTTCTCCTTCGGATCGAGTCGTGACGCAGCCGATAACCCTTCTTTGGAGTATGCCTTGGTCTTCATCTCCTTCTCGACCGCCTTGAACTGTTCCATACACTGCACCGGGGTTAGTCGCCGCCACTAGGGCCCATCGAAGCCGAGACGCGGGAGGAAGGGAGGGAAGGAGGGATCAGGAAGCCCACCGTTTCGATGGCGCGGCGCTGTTCCAGCAGCGGCCCTTTATCCTTGACTTCATTGCCGGACGCCCATGATTTGATCTGATCGCGATATCGCTGGAGCTTCTTGATTTCGCGCTTCAGGTTTTCCTCGAGTTTGTCGCGCTGAGTGGGATTGGTTGCGGACCGGATTTTCTCGTAGATGCCCTCGAACTGCTGGATGCCCTCGGCGACCTTCTTGAAGGTCTTGTCGATCTCCTGCTGGGTTTTTCGGGATGTCATGGCGGCGGATCCGATCACCCGGCGACCTCAGACGAAGGGGGAGCGAAAAGTGCAATGGAGCGAGGGTGGTGAGAAGTGAGTGACGACGATATCTGGGCGGAAAAGAAGAGCCAACCCACGGTCCCTGGGGGGGAAATCTCGGCAGGCGACTCGGCGGAGAGAAGGGAGAACGACGGACCCCGATGCTGTGGGGGATCTGGGGAGGAATTGAGAGGGGTTTGCGCTGGGTGGTTGCAACAGAAGAAGCTGGCTGAAGGTGATGAAGGTGAATCTCCTGACTTGTTACAGTGACTGTTGGCACCGCGGAGATCGAACGCCAAGACTGGATCTATCCTGCCTGAGGCACCACCGACCTTCCCGCCACATTCGATCACCGCTTCCACTCTTCTCTCTCCTCTCTCTCCGCTCTGGACGTCTTGATCTCTGGAACTATACAAATCAGACCGACCGCCTGGCGCGACTACTTCATTTCTGTTGCAGCACCAAACTACCCCCCTCAACTAGCATTGTCTCCCACCCGCGTTGTGAGTTCCAACAACACCTAATGTCTTCCGTTTGCAGTCAACCCCTCCGACCGGCATTCTCTCCCTGATCGGATCGGTCGACCTCCACACGCCTGACTACCTGGTCGCCTGTCGCTAATCCTTGGGATGGCTTGCGCTCTGCGACCACAGTTCTCCCCCTTCCCGCAAACTCGCGACCATGAAAGGTGCGCATACTCTTCCATCTTTTCCCCAGAACAGAACTACTGTCACCCATCTATATACAGCCCAAACTAACAGGACGGCAGCGGTCCTCCAACGAGTCAAATCCGCCTCAGTCACAGTTGACGGACAATTGGTGTCATCTATTGGAAAGGGCATCCTCGTGCTCGCCGGCGTGGGCAAGGAAGATGGAGAGAAAGACGCCGACACGTTAATAGGGCGCATCCTGAAAGCGAAGCTCTGGCCGGACGAGGAGTCGGGGGGACAGGTGAGTTGCCTTTGGAAGCGCCTGTCCAAGAGCTGCAACGGTCAAATCCCATCTGACCCCCGCCGGTGACAGTGGAAGAAGAACGTGCAGGACATCGAAGGGGAGGTACTCTGCGGTATGTCGTCCTCCCGCCGGATCGCCTCGATTCCCTCCGCTGACGGTTTCACCGCATACCCTAGTGTCACAATTTACACTCTACGCCCAGTTAAAAAAGGGTAACAAGCCCGACTTCCATGACGCCGCCGACGTGGAGACCGCCCGCCGACTATACGACTACTTTTTCCAACGGCTGCGCGCGGCTTACAAACCCGAACGGGTGCATAATGGCGTCTTCCAGGCGATGATGGAGGTCGAACTCAAGAACGATGGGCCGGTGGGTGTAGATTACCGCAGTGCAGATGCGGCGGTACAGATCTGACTCTCTGCCCTCTACTGCTCTTCCGAGGGAAAGTCCTCTGCTGACGTGTTGGGGTGTATGATTAGGTGACGATCGAAGTCAACACGCAGATGCCGAAAAAGGAGAAGAAGGAGAAGGACAAGGCGTCAGAGGGACAGGGCGGATCCTCGGGGGAGGCTCGACGGACGGTGGAATTCGAGATGCCGGCATCGCTGTTGCAATAGAGCGGGGGAAGTGAATGGAAAGGGACGATCGAATGGCATACCATGGATAGACTGGATGTGATGAATGCGACCATGACCCTGTATATAGATTCTGGAGGGACCGTGAACCAAGACTGTGTAAGATGCATATGCAGGATGTATCAGAATGAATGGCGGGGAAAAGGGAATGCGGAGAGAACCCGTGATCCGATGGAAGCTTCCTGAAGTCGCCCGTCTTTTTTTCCCTCCATCGTTACTTTCCCCTCACTCTCTTTCTCTTTTCGCCCTCTCTCTCTTGAGTCCCCTACCATCCCTCTCTCCTCTCCCTCTCTCTATTATACTTCGACATCTTCCCCCACCTTCCATCCCTCTCTCGCACTTGTACCTCCCCCGTGTCGCTTGAATCCCCTCCACCATGGCTGAATCCCAGCGTATGTGCTGCCCCCCCGCTATGGAGCAGACCCCCGGCACAGTTCGCTAATTCCCAATCCCCCAATCCAGGTCGTCCTCGTGTGTTCTTCGACATCCAGATCGGCAACGAGAAGGCCGGCCGTGTTGCGCTGGAATTGGTGAGTGACTGAATCTACTGCAACCCTTCTGCCTCGGATCGCCGCTAACCCCGCCACCAGTTCAATGATGGTAGGATCGACTCGCAACAAACACCGTGATCGCCGATTTCTGACCGTAAACCAGTCGTTCCCAAGACCGCAGAGAATTTCCGTGCTCTGTCGACCGGAGAGAAGGGCGTGGGCAAGCAGGGCAAGCCATTGAGCTTCAAGGGTATGAACGTCCCCTCCTCCCCGCTTCGCCGCGTGCAGAATCTGACCCTCCCCCCAATACAGGCTCCATCTTCCACCGCGTGATCAAGCAGTTTATGATCCAGGGTGGTGACTTCACGGCCTTCAACGGTACCGGTGGCGAGTCCATCTACGGCGAAAAATTCCCCGACGAGAACTTCGACCTCAAGCATGACCGTCCCTTCCTCCTCTCCATGGCCAACTCCGGTCCCGGTACCAATGGCAGCCAGTTCTTCATCACCACGGTCCCCACCCCGCACCTTGACGGCAAGCACGTCGTCTTCGGTGAGGTGATCAACGGCAAGAGTGTCGTGCGCCGGATCGAGAACATGCCAACCCAGGCCGACAAGCCCGTTTCGGATGTGACCATCGTGGACTGCGGCGAGCTCACTGGCCAGGAGTACGACGATGCCGATAAGCAGGTGCCTGACGCAACTGGAGACCCCTACGAGGACTTCCCCGATGATCACCAGGGAGAGGAGCTCAACGCCCCCGTGTGCTTCAAGATCGCGACGGAGTTGAAGGCCTTCGGAAACACCGCGTTCAAGAACCAGAACCTGCCGCTCGGCCTGGAGAAGTACCAGAAGGGTTTGCGCTACCTGAACGAATTCCCCGGACCGGATGAGAACGACCCCAAAGAACTGGAAGGCCAGATGAAGGCGCTTCGCTTCGCCCTCCACTCCAACTCATCGCTCCTTGCCAACAAGCTCGGCCAGTACCGCAACGCACAGACCTGGGCTTCTTACGCGCTTGAGGTCGCTCCGGAGGCCAACGCGCAGGATGCCGACAAGGCCAAGGCCCTCTACCGCCGTGCGGTCGCCCACAGCGGACTGCGCGAGGAAGACCAGGCGCTGCAGGATCTGGAGGCAGCCTCCAAGCTGGTGCCCAACGATGTGGCCATCGCCAACGAAATCACGCGGGTCAAGAAGGCGATCAAGGATCGCGAGGCCAAGGAGCGTGCCACCGCCCGGCGATTCTTCTCATAGACGACAATAATGTCATTTACGATTCATGATTCATGAATTCGGCCCTTTTCTCTAAGCATGCAAAAAGCGAAGATCGCGACTATGGATGTTCCTTTTGTTCTTGTTCTTGTTGACATGTCCTCTGGTTGGGTTCCGTTGACCCTGCTGTTGCTCGGAATGTCGTAGACACACGGTCGAGCGGACAACGGGCACTGATCTGTTGACTCTGGTCTGGACATGGGGATGGTTTGTTCTGCAAGTAATCTGGTGGTTTGATCCATACACATGATCCAACGACCGCAAAAGAAGGGGTTATCAATCTCTATAATAATATCGAGAAATACCTAGCCACGGACGCCAGCCTTTGATATCAGGACGTAAGCAGTAGACGAGTACGACCATATCCGTTCGAGATATCGACTTCTTGATCAGGGAGCTATCTTCCCTTCCACGTTGGCTCGGCTGGTCGGGGTGACTGGTTGAGGTTATATTCCGGAGTAAGAGCTTCCAACACAATCAGGTGTACCTGAGGGACAGTGGAAGACCACCAACGTCCCAGACTGTGGAAATAGGTCTGTTTCGATGCCTGGATGTCTTTATGTGTACGACAGTAAAGTGTAGATTTCAACCCACACGTTGAATGAATCCAGCAAGACTCGGACGAATGCAGGTTTCCACAACATTTAGCATATCAACTAGCCTGAAGGTGCACTGCAACGCCCTTTGAGAGAGCAATACTACTGATCTCGAATTGAACAAAGTTGATGCCAGTTGATGCCGTTCTTGTTTGCTCATCATATGCTACCTCTCTCGGAGCGTTCAGGCCGTTCCTTCGGATTGGCTTGTTTGGCTCTTACATCAATCTTGTTGGTCTTATCACCTTCTGGAAACTACTCCTTCAAGGCCCACTTGGACCCGCTAGCACAGGCACCGGTCTGTGTACAGGATGACATTCCTTCCACAAATCAAGGAAACCCCGTCTGATGCAGGAGCTAATTTCTTACGATCAGATTAATATCCTGCCACTCATGTCAGCCTATGAGTCATTGCCAGCTATGATCTAAGGTACTCGGAGGAATAAGAAGAGACGACAGCATATAAGCTTTCTTCACCAGCGCTGCCAAGTCACCCCAACAGCAATCATATCGCGAAACTCCTCCCTCCCAAGACCATTCTATCCTCAGACCAGACATGGATTTCTTCCGCGAAACCGCCCCGGGAGTGACTCTCCATGCACACATCAGCCAGGGCCCCGAGACCCCCCAGAAACCCCTGCTCATCTTCCTCCACTACTGGGGCGGTTCGTCCTCCACCTGGCACAAGCTCACATCCCCAGCGTCGAGCACATCCCTGGCCGCCAAACACCCCCTCCTAGCCATTGACCTCCGGGGATGGGGCCAGTCAACGGGCCCCTCGACCGACGACGGAACCTCCTATTCCATCTCGGCCATGGCTTCCGACGTGGCGGTGCTTCTCGAGCATCTCGGCGGCGATCCGGCCCAAAGCCACCTGCTCGCGCAGGGCTTCGTCCTGGTCGGTCATTCCATGGGCGCCAAAGTCGCGCTGACCACGCTGGCGACTCTTCCCGTCTCCCTGCGACAGCAGCTTCGGGGGCTGGTGCTGGTGGCGCCGGCGCCGCCCGGGGCGCTGGATCTTCCTGCGGAGATGAAGGAGCAGCAAAAGGCGGCGTATGCGTCGGAGGGGTCGGTCCGGTGGACGGTTGAGAATGTGCTTGCCCGGCTGGAGAATTTGGATGGGGAGGATGTGGCGTTGGTGGTTCGGGATAGTTTGGCGGGGAGTCGCGGGGCGAAGGAGGCGTGGCCGACGTATGGGATGCGCGAGGATGTTTCCGGCCGGGTGAAGGAGGCGTTGGCGTCGGTGGATTGTGCTGGCCTTGGTGTGCGTGTTGTCGTGGGGGAGTTGGATGTGGTTGAGCCGAAGGAGCGGGTGGATGCGCAGGTGCGTGGGTTCTTGGAGGAGTGTGGGCTGTCGGTTGGGATGAGGGTTGTTGCGGGTGTGAAGCATTTGATTCCGCTGGAGGCGCCGGAGGTGGTTTATCAGGAAGTTTTGGCGCTTTGAGTTGGTTGGTTGGGGTGTGCTGGGGGGATCATGTATTCATATAGCATGAAGGAATAATCCCCTTCTTATAGACGGTGACTGTACTTGCTAGAGGTCATCTATCAAATGCGATTGTTGAAGAGTTGCTGGATTACCCTTAGCAAGAGATCACACTGTAATATCACCTAGACACGGAAAACTTGTTATAGATGGCCTCGAATACCCTCCTAGAACTTAGGAGACTTCCTACGCGATGCAATGCCACATGTTGGAAAGAGACCATTGGTCTTTGTGCGTGCCAAAGATGCCTGACGGAGCATTCCTGATTGAAGGATGACCTCGTTCGAGCTCTCAGCGACGAGTTGTATGGCTGTCTCAGGAGTGGCACCGGCACTGCCCGCCTACGAAGATTAGAAGGGAAGCCGTCGAGACATTGAACTCGTGATCGGTGGGCATCTTCAATCTCTAGTCTTCTATGGGATGCAGGTGGTGACTCGCAATGCGGAAAACTACCATAAATTGCGATGCCATCGTTGTTGCCATCATGGAGAATACTGACCATCAAATTAGCCAAACATTGATAATGAACCCAACTAACTACTGGCAAAAGCACAGCTCCCCATATCCAACTTCACCACATCCGACTCCGGCCGAATATCAAAGTCAAAGATATCCATCGGCACACCGATCGTCGTGCAAGCATTGGGAATATCCACCAACCCGGCAATATGTCCCTGAACAGGCGCACAGCTGAGTAACAGATAGATCTGGTAATCGCTATACCCGTATCGACGCAGATATTCGATCACCCGGAGACAGGTCTGACGGTACGCGATCGTGGCATCGAGATAGTGCTGTTTGCCGTTCTCATCGACGGAGAAGCCCTCAAAGGTCAGGTAACGGCCGGGGCCGAACTGAGGCTCGACAGGACCTGGGTGGAAGATGGGTGATTTCATGCCCATTTTGGCCATGCCATCCTTTAGAACAGTGAATTTGATGGTAATAACACCGGCCATTTCGATCGCACCACAGAAGGAGATCTCGCCGTCGCCCTGGGAAAAGTGCAGATCGCCGACGGAGAACTTGGCGCCGGGGACATGGACGGGCAGGTAGACCTTGGAACCCCGTGACAGGTTCTTGATATCGCAGTTTCCGCCGTGTTCGGGGCGGCCCTGGTTTCAGGGTCAGTATATGACCGGGTTGAAGGGAAGGGAAAATGTCTTGACGTACAGGAACAGTGCGGGCACCTTCTCTTCCGACCTTGGCTTTGATTTCCTCACCTGCGCTGCCAGCGTGGACGTTCTTTGGCTCGGGGGGCTTTGCCACATCGCGTCCGGTAGTGTTGGTTGCGATCAGCTCTCCCTCACGTCGGTTCCATTCGGCAAGGACTTCGGGCGAGGGGGCACATCCCAGAATACCTGGGTGGATAAGACCGGCAAAGCGGACATGGGGGATATGGCGGGAGGAACAGAAAATCCCTTCAAAGTCCCAAATTGCCTTGGCTCTAGAGTGACAGCGCGATTAGGTACGATTCTGCAAGTCATAGAGGGAGGTGCATACGCCTTCGGGTAAAGCTCGTCCAAAAACCCTCCACCATTCTGTGGCTCAAAGATGCCAGTGAAACCCCACGGCTGGTCTTCGAAAGGTTGAACATCCTGGATCTCGACAAGCAGAACATCCCCTGGCTCTGCGGTCTCGATATCGAATGGCCCAGACAGGTAGTGGATTTGAGTCAGGTCGACGTTCTTGATGTCATCGGCTGAGTCGTCATTCTTGATCTGGCCGCCGGTCCAGTCAAGACACTCAATCTTCACGACTTCGTTGTTTGCAATTTTCCCACAGGATGGTACTATCCAACGTCAACAAAGCGACTGATGGCAGAGGGGTCTGAGGCATACCATCTGGGTGCCAGCGGTTCTAGATCTCCGTCAGGACAGGCAAAGTCAGATCTGCTTGTGAGAACTTACGTGAAGACCAGGCTGTTCCCAAGCAGGCTTATCAAGATCAACCTTCAGAGCGGTGCGAATTCCTTTCTTGCCCATCTTGCTTCGCCTGGTAATGGTATGGAGCCTTCAAAGAGGTGATAGAATCTTAGAGCGAGAGATCAATAAGATGGGTGGAACAAGAGAAAGTGAGACCTGGGGGAATGAGGGGAATTCCTTTAGTATTATGACCAAGGAGAGAGCACCGAAATACGAGCGAATTGACATGTGCGACACTCGGACTCCTGGACTCCAACGGATGCCCAGGTGCGATTTGGAGATGGCTGTTATCATCTGGCCGACCCCGCATACGCAGTCGAATCAGCATTACGAAACATGAACGCATTATCGGTAGCTTATCAGCGGGCCACCAAGGGGTCATTAATTCCGCTGTTGTATTGCATTGTCTATCGTTCCCCGAGATAATAAGGGGGGCTATGATGGTTTGGGTAGGTGTTGGTTCCGTCGTCTCCAATACTTGAAACGGGTAGTCAATGACGATGCGGATGCTGCCTTTCCGACACGGGACCTGCTTGGCCCTGAATAGGTGCCCTTTGTACCTGCGGGTGGGGTTTCTCGATCGATCAACCCTCCAGCGTTATGGATTTAGGAAAATTTCCGCCCTGGAATATCGGCGGCGCCGTCCCTCTTGCGCTCATCGGCCTCATGCGCAGCTACGTTGATCTTGTCCAAGTTGTCCAGGGACAGCTGGAGGAAATCATGCTTGTTCTTCCAAGTCACCTGTGACTCTGCGAAACCCTCGCAGTTGTTAGGAGCCGGCGGAGGGTCAGTGATCTTGGTAATAAGATACGCCGTGGATGCCTCAGCCACTCCATACATCAGCACGCCGATGAAGGGAATTTTCAGAACAACAGTAAAGGCAAAGGCGAACCCGAAGAGAACGCCTTCGCGATCAGCAAACCAACGACGCTTTTGGTCGGGAGTGAACTTGACCCGGCAGAAATACGGTTCCAACTGCACGAATCATTAGGAGGAGAATAATAAATCAATAAAAAAGCAAACAATGAGAAATATGAGGCTGATCACAACAGTGACTTACCAGTTCGCGCATGAGACTGCGGGAGGCATAATATGTATGCAGGAAGCTGACCACAAAATGCTTTGGAAGAACGAGGCCGGCGCCAAATATGATGGCGGCTGGAGTCGTCCCAACAAATTTTTGAAGCGTATACACCGAAGTTGCAGGCATCACGAAACGACCCAGAACGGGAGTCAGGGAGAGAAGGTAGACCCCCAAAAGCATCCCAACCTTGCGGCCATATCTACGTAGGAACAGCATCAAGGATTCGCCTAGAGGTTTGGAAACACCAGCAGCACCCTTAGTGGAATACATGGCGAGGTTGGGGTAGTACATGGCCCGTAGGGTTTTCGGGTCATCAGTCTTGTGCTTGTCAATATAGGTCGAGTCGACCCAATTCAGGGATTGCATGAAACTGTTCCGTAAGACACCGCTGCACTGAATACTGAAAGAGGGTGAAAACATACATCTCATCCAGAGTCGGGGTGATATATCGCATCAGGGTCATGAGAAGGAAAGGCACCTGCAAGACAGACTTGTTCAAGAAGTCCAGACCATTGAGGAGACTATCATCCCACGTCGCTTGTTCCAAATCGACTGTCCAAGAGGTAATCCACAGAAGGAACTTGACCCCAATGATCTGAAGCCTCGGATTAGCACGATGTCTTCTCGATGGGAGCCTTTGGTTAGTGAGACATACTGGGATCTGGATGATCAGCTGAATAATGATTCCGACACCGATGGCCAAAGCGGCCTGTCGGAAATGTTCGTACTTGAACAGATCAGCATTTCGGAGGGCGCGCACAGCTAATGCAACTTATTAGTTACGGAATCTCAATAGAATCTAGTGACGCGAAAGCAGCATGGCGGACGTATCCGGATGTCGATCCCGATGACGTGTGCCGCGTCCAGCCTTGGAACCGCACATAGATCCAGGTGGTCAACCTCAACTCGACATCGGATCAATGCTGGAAAGATCTGTATGAACCACGGAAGAGGTGTGATTGTATTAGGAGTCAAAGACAATGACAGGGCAACTTACTCCCAACTATCGTGAGCTGGAAGCCGCGGATGACGGCATTTGGCTCAAAGCCGGTCATGACTAGTAGTGTAAAGATATCGGCTTCACGGTTCACCACGGATATCTGTCGGTATTAGTATTCTTGATAGGGATCAAAAGAGGGTTTGAGCTCTCACACACAAAAGTCTGTCTAAATGCCAATGGTTCTGGCGGAAGTTGGAGTGGGACAGGAGAGAGAAATGCGTGCAGGCAGCCGCCAAAACGAGACATGTATGAGCGGGGAGCGGGATTGGCTGAATAGCCGCCGCGTCTGCCAGGGCGCAATAGCCGCCCCACCAAGAGCCGCGGATCCTACGCAAGGGGGGGCCTGAGTGCCTGGGTGCCTGAGGGGTCAGGCTCCCAGGGTCTCGTCTCCCCGCGACAAGATGCTCGCACATGATGAGCCGCCCTGATCTCTCCGTCGCCTCTTCGCTCTTCCGGCGCAACCTTTCTCCCCCTCCCTTCTCTCAAATGTTGTAATACTATCCATCCCTTCTTCTTTGTTGCCACCCCTTATCGGTTTCATTCCTTGACCTCCCCCGCCGCATCTCGTGTATCATATCCCGTCCTTCCTTCATCGTCTTACCACATGCGCCTCTTTGTTTTCCGTCCGTTCTTTCCGATCACCCACTTCTACTAGCCCGTCCTCATGAACCATGTCCAAGCTCGCCGATGCGCCGCCGTCTCAGATACAGCCCGTTCGTCGGGCCTTCACCCTGCCCACCAGATTGAACCCCCATATCGCCCGTAAATCCGACTCCTTCGGCCCGTCCGAGAACGACCTCTTTTACCATCCCTCCGCCAAAGTCGTTCATTTCGCCCCTAGGGCCCTGGCGCCGATCCCTTCCAGCACCGCCCCTGCGGACTTCGACTACCCCGTGGACGCCGTTGAGACCTTGCCGTGGCGATCTCCAACGGAGCGCACCGTCGCCTTTGCGCCCTTGCGACTGGAGAAGGTGCATGGCTTGACCGTCTTCCTGAAGTGTGGCAACGTCGTCCATGCGATCCTCAAGAACTCGCAGTGTTGGTGTGTAGACGGGGGTCCGACCTTTGTCTTGCGCATCCGGCCGTTGACCTACTATCGCATCGAACTGCCCGACGAAACCGAGGAGGACCACGAATATGTCATCGCCCTAAAGACGACGTTGCCCAAGGTTCTTAGATACGAGATCACGCCATGTCCCTTCAAGAGAGGCTTCACGGTAGAGATTCCTGAGGAGGCAAAAGTGCGGCGACGTAAGAAGGCGTGGCGTCCGAAAGCCCGGAGAGACAGCGCTCCTGTTTATGCTGGTCATGCACAGGAGGAAAGCCCGACACGAAAGGAGATCTCCTATGACCTACTGAGTGCTGGAGAGGAAACAGATGGAAACACTACAGACGACAGCTGTTTCACGACAAAGGGAAGCACGAGTACTATGCTCGAAACAATCCTCGATGACAGCGAACCTATCACGAGTGACCTTCTCGAGACCGATGAAACACCCGCTCAAGAGACAGGAGAAAAACAACAAAGCATCGAGACCTTGCTGGCAAGGTTCGAGGATGGCTCCGAAGCTTTGGTCGATCGCCAAGTCCCCCTGTCTTCAAGCGTCGACTCCTTCCATTCGATAGAATCATCCGGTCCATCGCCACAAGTCGAGCCTTTTTCCGTTTGTCTATCTGGAAAGCCGGCTGCCGCAGCTGAAGTGACAGAAGGTCAAATATGCGACGACCCAGACTCATCGGCTGTACCAGTCTTCCAGAAGATAGATTTCTCCCAGCAGAAATTATCCGATGGCCCCTGCAACGACTGTTCTGACACCCACGCCGAGCGTTCTCCTCGAGCCTCTTTCTCAGAACCGGAGATGACGTTGAGGCTGCCGGGTGCTCTTCCAGATGACGATGCGCCTCTGACGGTACAGTCGAGAACGCTGAGAGCCCCTGACTCCAACCGCGATCTCAGTAGCATGAGCGCTGAGTTCCGCCGACGGTCAAAGGCCTCGCGCGAACGTGAATTATCGCCCATGCCGTCTCCATCCGCTTTGGTTCTCCCTTCGGACAAGGATGATGCAGCGTCGATCATTCAAAAGACATGCACGCTAGTATTGGTTCCTCCAATCCAGTTGCTGATCGTACTCATTCATATTGCCGCTCGAATCGTGATTGGTCCCGCTCTGAACTCGGCAGTGGGAGATTTGAATCGAAAGTTCGAATGCCAAATGACGAATCCTCAAGAAGCAGTGGACGATTTTGACCTTCCTCTCGCCCCGGATTGCTCCACGCGGCAGTCAGTATCCGATGGGGCCAGCAAGGTTGACCCGTGGGACTTGGATTAAGCGCTACATAATTTCCTTCTGCGGTTGCCCCGTTCCTTACCCTATTCTTCCATATGTCTTATTAATACTTGGTTGTGTCTTCGGACTATTTCTGTACCCCTTATCCCGCTACGCCCTTTTCCATGATGTATCCATTATTGTATGAACTCACTTCCTTCGGCGGTTTCCCTTTTGTTTTATATTTCACGGTCGATGGGCCGCGATTTGTCTGCATGTGTACCTTCTGACCTTATTTTAGCGATCATTGCCTTAATATACCCTGATACATATGGCCAACTCCTCCCCTATAAGACGACAATGGTTTATGCACTCCAGATTGAGATTTTTTGTCACTCCGGGATATCTGAAATATAAACACAAAGAAGGATCAAACCGATAGTAACGCCAAATATGCAAGCATTCCCCGTCTATCTCAACGCACCCCCCACACTCTAGAGAGCAAAGCGCAAAATAGCAAGGGAGTTCAAGCCTTCGTTCCCTTAGCCGCAGCCCCCTTCTTCGCCTTCCGTTGTTTGCGATCCCGCTTCTTCAATCCCGTCATGCCAGCCTTGCACACCTCCGCATAGCGCGTATAGAACGCCTCGATCTCCTCTGGAGCCACAACCGTAGACAGCTTCACCTTGGTTGCGGACGACTTCTGCTTCTGCACCTTATCGGCTTTCGGGTTCGGGGCGTTGGTGTTTCCATCCGTGGCGCGGATGAGAATGGAGGGTTGCGTGGAGGTGGTCGCTTCGCCGGTGGAGGCGATGTTGTGGAGGAGGGGCTTCTGGGTGAGGTAGACGGAGCCGCGGGTTTTTTGGGAGGTTTTGGAGAGAAGATCCGCGAGGGAGGTGAAGAACTGGTGCAGAGATTGTGTCAGATGGTGATGAATGGTGGGGGGCATCGGATGTATTTTGGATGTTGGTTGTCGCATACCTGTTCGTTGGAGAGATGGGGAGGCATTGTGGGTGTGTTGGGCGTGTTTCAAGGTGGGAGGTTCCGTGATAGAATTTGGATGCCGTCTTCAGTCTACAAGGAGAGACAATTGGAGAAGGTCAGAGACCAAGACGATGGCAGATAGTTGGGAAGACGGATGTAATAGTCAAAGGAGGAGCCGTAGTAGTGGGGATGAGAAGCACAAACTCCGCTCCGCAATTTGGGGCCTCACCGCCTTGCCTGTCCGCCTCCGCCTCCGCCAATTTTCTCCTCGTTTTCCACCGGCATTATACGAAAAAAAAAAGTTCATCGACATTCAAAAGCACTCGACGTGAAGTCAACGCAGCAGTTGTCTCGCCCATCATGGTGCGTCCAAGACATAAGACCACTGCTTTACCTCGAGACTTGCGCCAGGAACTCGGTATCCGAGATACCTACGGCGAGAGAAAGAATCGTCGCAATAATGGATTCTCGTCGCGAAAGGATCGCCGCCAGGCGGAGCGGGCAGAGAAAAGGACGAATCGCGCGCCGGCGTCGAAGAGAGGACGGTTCCAGGACGATTACGAGGACGACAACGATGGGTTTGATGATATGGAAGGGCTAGATGAGGGCGGTGGCTCCGATTCAGCCGGCGGTGCTGCGGCGACGATGGCCAAACTAGCAAAACAGAAGCAGCAGAAGAATCCGAAGCCGATCCTCAAGAAAGCGAAGCACGCTCAAGACCTGGATTCCGAAAGTGACGACGAAGACATCAATTTGGACGAGGACGAGGCGACGGTTGCGCCACGAAAGATCTCGAAAACGGTGCAGGACAAGCTTAATCAGGACGATGCGGAAATCGCGGCGCTTGAAAAGAAGCTGGGCTTGAAGAAAGGCAAGAAGCTTCCAAAGGCCTTTGCCGATGACGGTCTAGATGAACTATTGGGATCTGCAGATGAGGGCTCGGCTGATGAAGGACGCAAGCGCAAACGGGAGGCTGATGAATGGCTCAGGAATAAGCGGAGAAAGGCACAAGGGCTGAAGACTGACAGTGAGAACGAAGAGGAAGATGAAGATATGGGAAGTGAAGAGGAATCTGAGGATGAGGATGAATTTGACGACGACGATTTACTCGGCGATCTGGGTGAGGATAGTGGGGAGGAAGAAGACGACGAGGAAAAGCCTGTGCCGAAGAAAAAGGAAAACCCATATGTTGCGCCGGTCGTTGAGACGAAAGACGACCGACCTCAAAAATACATCCCCCCATCACTCCGGGCTGCGTCTGGCTCTGAGTCCGAAACCCTCACACGCCTACGACGGCAAGCGCAAGGTCAGCTGAACAAGCTGTCCGAAGCCAACTTGGTTTCTATTCTTGCCGAGTTTGAGAAGCTATACCGAGATTACCCCCGTCAAAACGTGACGTCCACACTGATCTCGCTACTCTTCGGTCTGGTTTGCGAGAGATCTGCGCACCAGGACACATTCATTGTTCTACATGCTGGATTCATAGCCGCTGTCTACAAGGTGGTGGGCATGGATTTTGGTGCCGAGCTTGTCAAGAAAGTCGTTGAGACATTCGACGCTGGTGGAGACGAACGCGGCAAGTTCCAGGGTAAAGAGCTGATCAACCTGATGTCTTTACTCTCCCAACTATACAACTTCCACGTCATCGGGAGTACATTGATCTTCGACTATGTACGACTATTCTTGAGCGACATCACGGAGGAAAACACCGAACTACTCCTTAAAGTCATCAGAAGTAAGTGCCATCGATTGATCTCGGCGTCACATATGCTAACCAAATCAGATTCTGGCCCTCAGCTACGACAAGACGATCCCTCGGCCTTAAAAGACATTGTCCTGCTTATCCAACCGGCCGTGGCCAAGGCGGGAGAAGCGTCGCTTTCTGTTCGTACGAAGTTCATGATTGACACTATTACTGATCTCAAGAACAACAAAATCAAGGCTGGAGTTGGCTCTAGCGTTACGTCTGAGCATATCACCAAGATGAGAAAGATTCTAGGATCCCTCACCAACTCCCGAGTCGTCCGAGCTTCGGAGCCTATCAGTATCTCCCGCGATGATATCCACAATTCGTCCAAGAAGGGCAAATGGTGGCTGGTCGGCGCCAGCTGGAGGGACGACCCGCTTGTTTCCGCCCGTCAGGAGCTGTCAAACCTTCCTGTTGACGAGCGGAACGCCGCCGCTGAAGAAGACAGTGAAGGGGAGCCGGATTATGTGAATCTGGCGAAGAGTCATCGCATGAACACTGATGTCCGACGATCTATCTTTGTCGCCATCATGTCCGCCACAGATTATCAAGATGCCCACGTGCGGCTTCTCAAGCTGCGACTCAAACGAGCGCAAGAGTTCGAAATCCCACGTGTACTGACTCACTGTGCCATGGAAGAAGAAGCCTACAATCCTTATTACACACTCATTGCTCGCCGACTGTGTGGAGAGCTTGGCCGTCGCATCAAGATATCGTTCATGTACACCTTATGGAATATATTCAAGCGAATGGGTGAGACGGGAGATATGGATGACGAGGACGATGCTTTCGATGAGGAAGATGAGCAGAATCAGCTTCCCATGAAAGCCATTGTCAATCTAGCCAAGATGTATGGCAACATGATCGCCGATGGGACCATGAGTTTGGGTGCTCTTAAGATCCTCAACTTCGCATACTTGCAACCGAAGACGCAAATGTTCGTTGAGCTGCTCCTCATCACTGTCATCCAGCTTTCCCAGAAGCAAAAGCGCAAGTCCAAAGATAAGAAGAGCAAAAAGTCTGCGGATGAGGATACCCGCGATGAGAAGGCCCTTATGGACATCTTCATGCGTACGCAGGAGACTCCCCAAATTGCAAAGGGATTAATCTATTTCTTGCGCAAGGTTGTGGCAAAGACCGAGGCTGTCTCCTCCAAGGAGCTGAAATTGGTACGATGGGGCTGCAGGGTCGCTGTCGATGCGTTGAAAGTCGTCGCCAAAGAGAAGGCCGATTAATGTATACCTAACCTTATAGTGTGTCTATACGAGCATGAACATGAATTCAAACATGATTATTCCAACTGCGTCGTATGATTAGTACTTTCGCCTCTGGATACACGCGGCATTGTGTTTCCACGGGCCGAACCGATAAAGTTCGCCACTGATGTTGACTTTCAGGTACCGATTGTCATTTTTTTTCTCTCTCCCCCGGCGGCAAATGATATCTGTCCATCACCAACTATCCCAGTATGCGACGACGCTATAAGCGAAAGTATCGACATCATGGCCCTGTCAAAGCTCCCCAACGAGCTACTGCTCTCGCTCATATCCCACATTAATTCCGAAGCTGACTTCGCCGCTCTGGCGCAAGTCAATCGCCGACTATACAAGACACTCATCCCCTATCTCTACCGGCGCAATGCGACACACTCCCAGGGATCCGCACTGCTCTACGCCGCAGAGTACGGCCGACTATCCACCGCACAGAAAGCCGTCCAGGCAGGCGTAGACGTGAACATGAAGACCCCTCCGCCAGAAGAACGTCCTCTTCTCGGCGTCGCAGCCATCGGTGGCAACGCAGCGGTCGTCCAATTCCTACTCGATGAGTCCGCAGACATCACAGCCCGCGACAACATGCGGACAACGCCTCTCTTCCTTGCCGCATCATACGGCCAGACAAACGTTGTCAAGCTCCTGCTTGACCGTGGCGTGGACCCAAACATCCCAGACCGCTCCCGCCGCACTCCCCTCTACATCGCCAGTCTCTGCGGCCATCGACCCGTCGTAGACATTCTTCTTGCGCATGAAGGCGCCCAACTCGAAGCTCCAAACACCGACGGCGAAACTCCCCTCGCCGCAGCGGCCCGACAGGGCCACGCGAGTGTTGTCGAGACGCTGCTTGCACATGGCGCCCACGCGGGCGTGCGTCGCTCTCGCGCTTGCCAACCTCCGCTTCACAGCGCCATGCGCAGAGGCCAGGCCGAAGTGCTTCGTCTGCTGGTGAATCGGGGTGATGTGGATCCCAATGCGATTTCGCAGGATCTCACACCACTGCAGGTCGCCATTCAGGCTAACCGGGATGATCTTGTGGAGATTCTTCTGACGGACCCGCGTGTCAACCCTGATCTGTCGGTTCTGGTCACCGGAGAGACTCCGCTGCTGTGGGCGACGCTCAAAAAGCATGATCGTATCGTGCAGTTGTTGTTGAAGGCGGGAGCGAATCCGCGGATTATGGATCGGACGTGGTTGTCGCCGGTGATGTTGCTGGAAGCGCCGACTGCTGAGGCTCGGTTGAGGCTGACGACGGGGCGGTCGTTGTCTAGAAATTGTGTTTGATTCCTCGTTTGGGTCCATGGGTAGAATTTATATAGACAATGCTTATTATAGATGTATAGAAAGTTGTCGCACTGGGCCTGGAATTTGTGCGGTGTTGTGTCGCAATCCAACGCGATATACCATTGGCACCCATACATTGTTTAACACAAATCTTCGGAATAACAGAAACGGAGCTGTAGCTTTTGAAATATACAATGAATGACTGATAGTACATACACATACGGTCAATTGGGTATATTCATGTACTTGCCATAAGATACAGTCCTTTCTCATGATACGACTTCCCATTCTACCCCAACAAGCCACTTTCTCGAAGTATCTGCTGTCCTCTGAGCGAATCGGTCCTTTATCAGGAGTACTTCATCAAACTCGGTGTCCGTTTGTTCACCATGTTCGCTCAAGTCTACTTCCCAAACTAGACCAGGGTAGATGCCGATTAAGGTGCCCGCCTGGAGCTCGGGGAGCTGCATTGTGGAATTTGATTGAAAGGGCGACTTGGAAGATTGATTTCTTGGAGCGCCCATGAGTAGGAACATTTTCAAAGGAGATTGTTGATCGACCTCAGGTGATGGATTCACCTCGTGTCCTTTTACAAACGACAGAGGTCCTGAACTCCCGAGAGTAGTTTGGCTAGTTTCACTCACAGAAAACACTAGGTGATACTTGTTTAAATCTGGAGAGCTCGACAGGGTTTGTGCCATGTTCATCTGCAGCTGCTCTCGTTTTGCCCCCATCTCTAGGACCCAACTGCGGGTGCTAGCAGCCATACCGCCTGGTAGATATTCCGCCGCTGTCGAACGACGACCACGGCGACGTAAGGCCCGAGATGATGGGGAAAATGGTGTGGGTATGATGGGAGCCTCGTTGTCCGCTCCCGATGGTGATGGCGGTTGTGGCAGCACGAATCCCAACTTACGTCTTGCAGGAGTCGAAGACGGTGCTGGCGTCGCAGATAGCCTAAGATTTGAATGAGTTTGACTACTGGGAGGCGCCTGCGATGCAGACAGTCTGAATCGAGGCTGGTCGCGAAACAAAGGACGCGAGCTGCCTGGTGTGGAGGCATAAGGGGTCTCCGCGGATGGAGCGACCGCATTTCTCTGGGATAAAGCATCCTCGCGCCGTCGTAGAGGTGTCTGAAACGATTGTATAGACTTGATTGTCGTTGGAGAAGGAGGGCCCGGAGGCGATGATTCAATGAAGTCGGCACGGGATTTCTGAAGCCGCGGAGATTGAGTTTCGGCATCCAAGGAGACGCGGCGTCTCTTTATGCGGTCCGACGTAGGCCCAAAGAGCGCATCGAATTCGACATCTAGCTCATGGGAATTATCAGTAGGGCTACTTTCGATTTCATCCCTGCCCTTTCTAGCCTGGCTGTGAGGTTCCCCCCATGGTGTATCGTAATTGAGATCCTCGTCCTCGTCTTCGATCAAGTCGCGTTGCCGTTGGGTCGACCTCGGGGCGAATCTAGGGTTGGCCGACCGGGCTGCCGCTACGGGGGTGGACTGAGAGGAGCTCTCTGGGTCTAGTGTATCATGGACATCGCGTGACCCTTTTGGAGCGGGGGTTTGCTGGGAGAGAAGGAACCGCGGGGTTGACGCGAACTGAGGACCGGCGCTGGGGCGAGAAGATGAACTTGGCCGTGATGGTGGGACACGAAAAGGAGTCTGTACTCGGTGACAAGAAGTTAGTCGCATTCCAAATCAACAAAGAGACAAGATACGTACGCTGAAAGGGGGCATGTATGGCAAGGAGATGGTGAGGGGTGCTGTCACGACAAGGTTGATGGATGAAGGGCAGCTTGGATGCATCACACCGCGATCTGCTTATCTTATCGCTCGACACCTCAGGCCACAGTGTCCCATATACTTCGTAACTCAACCTTAACCTCGCGAGTCACTCTCTTCGCCACCTTCCCACGTTCTCGATTCAGTGCAGTCACTTGGTTGCCGTCCCAGAACGGAAAATGGGCAATGGCTGGCCAAATATGCCAAGAATCAGCCCTTGCAGACTAGTGATCTCCCCTTGTGAAGTCTCTCATTCATACAGATACTTAATGTCACTTAGGGTTAGGCACAGTGGTGTTGTACACCCCAAGGCCCATGGTCGAGGCAAGGATCACGGACTAGTTTCGAGTCATTGAATGTGAACACATGGATTTAATGGGTGCTTGCGGCCTGGAATCGCTTGTTCTCGTGGTTCCTTCGACCTCAATCGAGCGTCGATCTCGTGGCACAGGCCTATTTACCACCCTACCTTCAGGTCATCATTGGCCCTATGCACGCTTTTAGTGCATTTTTTGATGGTGCATAAGCAGGATGCATGGTGATGGGGCTCATTCCTTCTCGCAGGGTTGCATCGCCATCATATCCAATCCGTCACACCGAGTGCAAGGGCCGCTCTTTCCGCATGAGGCGCCAGGTTTTTGACAGCGACGCACGAGCTGAAAGATCACCGTCAGCTGAGGTGCCGGAATCCCTGAAAGGGATCTGGCATAGATATGGCAGAATACGTGTAATGCACGGAAGGACAGTGAAATGCATATATAAGCGACATACGAACCCTTCGACAACAAGTTCTGATCGATGAGCACCACTGCCATATTCCAAAAACTAAGTCCTACATCATGAACAGCATCCTGGAGAGATATCCTGAATATCAGGAGACTGCCGTCCTCGATAAACTGCGTGAGACAGAATACAGCTACCTCGATGAGCAGAACCATGTCTATCTGGACTACACTGGTTCAGGTCTGGCAGCAAAAGCGCAATATCGTGCACACGAAGACCGCCTGGCTCATACGCTCTTTGGAAACCCGCATTCGATCAACCCGACCAGCAAAGCGTCTACCCAATTGGTGGAGGATGCTAGAGCTCGGGTTCTCTCTTACTTCAACGCATCAGCAAAAGACTACACAGTCATCTTCACGCAGAATGCCACTGGGGCCGCGCGTCTGGTGGGCGAGGCGTACCCCTTCAGAAGGAATACGAAATTCGTTTTGACGTTCGACAATCACAATTCTGTGAATGGAATCCGTGAATTCGCCCATCGGAGACATGCCCGCACTGTCTATCTGCCTATGCAAGCACCTGAACTCCGCGTTGATCCTGCAAGCCTAGCGTCAGCACTAGGCGGATTCCATTGGAACAAAGGCCTTGGAGCGCTGAGGAGAAAAAGGTCCGCTCGCCGCAAGGGTCTCTTCGCCTATCCAGCGCAGAGTAATTTCAGTGGTGTGCGCCATCCACTTTCCTGGGTGAGTCTGGCTCAAAGCTGTGGATACGACGTGCTTCTGGACGCCGCGGCCTACCTGCCCACCGCCAGGATGGACCTCTCATCGTCGGTCTTTCAGCCGGAGTTCCTGATCGTCAGCTGGTACAAGTTATTTGGATACCCAACTGGCGTCGGGTGCCTTATCGCTCGTCGCGATGCACTTGCACGACTGTCTCGACCCTGGTTCTCTGGCGGAACAACAAAAGCAGTGACCGTGGGGGTACCCTGGCATCGGATGCTTTCCGACGAGAGTGCTTTCGAAGATGGCACACTCAACTTCCTATCCATTCCCGATGTTCACTTTGGTCTTGACTGGCTGGAGCGCATTGATGTTTCAGTGATTGCGACTAGAGTGCGTTGTCTTACTGGCTGGCTTCTTGAGCGGCTGAAAAACCTGCGCCACAGTGACGGCAGCCCGATGATCAGAGTCTATGGCCCATCTGATATTACCATGCGTGGGGGAAATGTGTCTTTCAATTTTCTCGACGCCACCGGCAATGTCATCGACGAGCGCCTCGTGGCCCGCGAATCGGCTGCAGAGAGAATATCCCTGCGCACTGGGTGCTTTTGCAATCCGGGAGGTGGCGAGAACGCTTTTGGTTTGGATAGTCCAGTTCTTCGTCAGCTGCGCCATCTGTCGAAGAACGCTTCATTTGATGAGTACATCGAGCGGCTGGGGTTGCCTTCGGCAGGAGCCATCCGTGTCTCTTTCGGTCTTGCGTCGACGACGGGTGATGTTGATCGCTTCATTGCTTTTGCTGAACGCACCTACCGAGACCGCGTGACTGGAGATGAGGGTCTATCACCTCGAATGCAGTGTTAGCTACGGAGTAGTCGCGCTAATAATGAAGGCTCAGGGCGGGTTTAAGCGACGATCCACGAACCGCTGTCTTGTCCTGCAAATCACTCCCCTAATTTGGTATAGCACCTTGGTCAGACAATAAAAAAAAGAAAATAGTTCGGAACGCGAACAGCCACCCCTTAATAGCTGCATAATTGCTTTTCCTACAAGATCTCCGCATCATGTAGGATGATGTCGGACGTCAGGCCGCCCCATCTCCCTCCCCGATCCTAATTGGATGTTTGAAGTGAACAATGGAACATGTGATAATACGCAGAGGCAGGTCCTACGTTCTGACGGGTGATTTCGGAATCATAATGACAAATGGCAGATAAGAGGTGGGCTTTGCTGACTGCAGATCCCCTTTGTCGCCAGCTTCAACTCCTGGCCACTATGCAGTCATTTCACTTAAGCTCAAGCATGGCCGGTTGAGATGCGGATTGTCGAATGATATGACAATGAAGTTGCCTTTCCAAGGAATCCATCAAGAAAAATCATCCAGGCGAATATCCATTGGGTCTGTCATGGCACACCGCTTCTGATTGATCAAAAGAACCGCTATTATCCAGAGATTGGGGTATCACCAGATCCTTTGCGAGAACAAAGCCAGTCTCTTTACGGACTAATTGGATTTGCCGCCACATCTATCTGCATCTTCCATGATATTTTCGTATTCGTTTTGACCAAGCTCGAAGGGATGATTGGCCGAGTGCCTGAAAGGATGAAGACACCGAGCGCCAAAGCCATGACATCCCATATCGTCAAAATGATGTTGTCAAAAGCATCACATGGAATGATATCGCAGTTCCTGTGAGAGATAGACAGAGCAGAAAACTCCGGTCTGTTCTCAACGGCGTGAGTGGACACGTCGTTGCGGGTAAGAGCTCATTTTCTATAGACCATCTTCATCTATATCAAGCCCTGAGAAGAGAAAAGGGAGATGATTGCCATTATAGGACCTTCTGGATCTGGGAAAACGACCTTTCTCGATGCGATGGTCCATCGTTACTCGTCCCATATACTGATTAAGGGCCAAAAACCCCCCATATCGGATATTCGAAGGCTATCATCATACGTGGAATGTGACGATACTCTGATCGGATCATTGACGGTCCATGAGACACTTCACTTCGCAGCCCGTCTATCTTTGGTTAGAATTGAGACTGCGAAAAGGCCCATGCAGAGAGTCAAAGAGCTGCCATGGGAATTTGGCTGAATCGATCAGACAAACACCATCGTTGGTACACGATTGAAGAAGGGCAATGCCTCTCGACGGCCAGAAGCGTCGACTGAGTGTTCCCGCACAGTTGACATCAAATCGAAGAAATCTCTTCCTTGATGAGCCCATATTAGAGCTAGACTCTCATGCAAGCTTCAACGTGATGTCTTTCCTGAGGGATGTGGCCAAGGCAAATGATCTGATCGTGATTGCGTCCATCCATCAGCCTTTCACGATGACCTTCGGGCTGTGCGACAAACTACTTCTGTCGGCTGGTAGAACATGCTACTGAGATGATGTCAAAACAGTCAAGTCATATTTTGATAGCATTGGCTTTCTTATGTCCTCTTTGACCAATCCGGCGAAGCTTCTCCTCGCCTTAACAAACATTGACTTTGATTGAGACACGGGTGCTGTTCAGGAGAAACTTCACCGGATACACGAGAGTTGGACAGTATACCGCGAAGCGACTGAAACGACCAACTCAGAAGTATCATCACTGTTTGACACGGACGATGATGTTACAAATAGCACCTGTGGCTCCGCACTGTATACGATCATAGCGCTACTCCACCGATCATGGATCAAGAGCTACCCAGACATCCTCGTATACGACCTCCGGTTCGGGATGTACCTAGGCCTTGCCATCCTGATGGACACGCTCTGGCTCAGTAGCCCCCAAACAATCTAACCTCCAGACCTACGCAAACTGCGTGATGTTTAGATCCGCCTTCATGTCTTTCATGGAGGTCGTGTACGTGCCTTCTTCATCGAAGAGAGAAGCGTATACATGAAAGACCGTGCCAATGGCCTGTACGGCAGCACCGTCTTCATTGTCTCGAACTTTATCGTCGGACTCCATACCACTGCCTTATCGCCCTTGTATCGTCCACATTACTGTATTATATGGTCAATTCCCGCCCCAATGGGCTCGTCTTCCTGACGTAGGTAATGTGAATGTATCTCAACCTTGTTGCGGCTGAAAGCCTCGTCATGCTGATGTCAGCGCTTTTATTGAATTTTGTCCGGGCACTGGCCCTCGCAGCTAGGTTGAATGGAATCCGGATGGCATGCATTGGGTTCATGGTACCGGTGTCGCAGCTGAATCGGTTCTATCGGTACGTCTTCTACTATATCAACAACCAGGCGTACGTCATCCGGGGGCTGGTCCGTAATGAATTCGGGGATCGGGATTATTGTGGCAGGGACTGTTGTTGTCAGCTGGCTACTCCGCTGAGGGATCAGTGTATGATTGCCGGCGAGGGATTTTTGGAAATGTATGGCTTTGTGGCTGAGTCGCTGGGCAGACAGGTAGGGATCATGCTGGGCATTGTGACTGTCATGCGTCTACTGGGCTGGGCAGCGCTAAAACGAGGTGATTAATGTCTTGGGTTTCATGTCCGCTTATTGTTGTGGTGGGATGGATTTGCGAGGGGAAATATGTAGCGACGAGTGCAACGTCGCCATGAGCGCAAATATTCTTGGCGGGGACAAATGGAAGGTATGTACATTGGGTATCCACAATTAATAAGAACATTGTTATGAAAGAGCGAAGAAAGCATCCTGTCTGTCAAGGGTCGCTTCAATTAAACTATCTCACGATCAGCGGCTCAGACCCGGAAAAGATTACCCGGATGGGTGCTTGCATACCCGGAAGACGACATCAGTTTCGACAGCACGAGCCGAAGCACATATCACCGGCTTTACAGGTCAGTTTAGAGTAAATAGCAAGGGGATTCTGAAGTCCTTACGGTTGAAATCTTTCTGTGGCTTCTGCGCAGCCTGTCTATCGATATTGTAGGCGGGTTTTCTGTGGAGATCAGCATCGACATCTTCTGTATCTGATCAGACAAGGTGGGACAGGTCTACTTACTCCACCATGGTGACTTCGGACATCGAGTCATCCACGAATTTCTGGGGCTTCGTGTCCTTGGACTTCTTGAAGAGGTTGGTAATATTCTGCGGCATCTTGGGAGCAAGCGTAGATATGGAAAGACCAGTACTATAAAAATTGATTTTTGTACGACCAAGATCTCACTCTCTATATGTATGTATGCCAGAGGATAGAAAAGAAAAAGTATGATATGTACAAGAAATCCCAAGTTGGGCAGAATTTTGGACAATTATATGCTCTCCCATGGCCGAGAAGCCGATAACAACAGCCGCGGGCGAGATCACACAAAAAGTGCATCCTTCGCCAAGCTAAGGCGGCGTCGGCTGGATGACATCCTGAACATGCTGCGGCAGGACAAACGTCTGGTTCAGGCCCACCCAGTGCACTGCGTCCAGTCGGGTCAAGCCTAATTTCATCATGGGGAAGCTTTGGCTCTGGCAGCGGAGGACCCGGAGCCAAGAATCCACTAGCTGCTTGCCTTTGAGGGCGCGCTCGGCATTGGGGGCTTGGACGAGGAGGAGGAGAGCGAAGTTGGATACTGTTGCGAAGCCGATTCGAGACCCTGGTTATTATTAGTCAAGTGCTCGATCTTACTTGGGTTTTTTGTTTGACCCTGGGGTGTGTATAGGTCCGTATGGTGCAGGGTGGTAAAGGGGCACATACAGGAATACCAGAACCCGGTAAAGTCACTCGATGTCAGTCGCCGGGTGAAACCAATGACGATGGACGCGCAACGCTCGGCAGCGTTGAGCGTGGTCTCGCCCGTGCTATGGTCGGTCAAGTCGACGGCCGGGAAGGATTCAATCTCGGGCATGTTGATGCAGTCGAGGAGGGGCGAGTCCGCAGTTGGGTCCAAGGCCGACGGATTTGCCGGCAGCTCATCCAGGTCGAAGATGAGCGGCGGACTGGAGGATCGAGCCATCGGCCGAAGAAGAGCCCGATAGACGAAGAGCACCAGGATCAGATAGGCGAAGTGGATCGAAGTGGGATATGGAGCCAGCCCGCTGACGGATTTGCTCCAGTTCGGAAGCCGGAAGGTCTCCGGCAGGGTTGAGTACCACTCATTGAGCTTCTCCAAGAGTGGACGGCCGATGTCATGCGACGCATCGAACCGTTCAGAGAGGTATTGGGATTTGCGGAGGGTGCTGCTCGGACCCCTGGTTAGCATTGGGGGACAGTGGGAACGGAAGACGAGCAGGGAAAGCTCACTAGAATGATTCATAGATCTCTTCGGCAATCCTGGACAGGTCGACCAGGTAGCGGAATGGCACCGGGTCCTGGGTGGTGTGAATGGCCGATGAGGAAGAGGATGCGCCCCGAGGGTGGAAAAGGAAGTCGGTTCCGTCAAGCTCACTGACATCCCACTCGCCCTGGTGGATGTACGACGGCCTGCCCAACAGCAGGCTCCGCCACTTGTCTTCGGCATAGACGGCCCACCAGAGCCGTCGCCGAAGCCTCTTCTCCCACGCCGGTACGCCCCACATGCGGCATTCGATGTGCAGTCCGACTGACTCGGCCATCCCCACGATGCTGCCAACCCAGGACCAGACAAAGGGCGAGTCGGCGTGACTTGCCCGACTTTCGTCCAGGGGCTTGTGCAGGTATAGCAAGGCCGCCTGCAGCACAGCGAGGTGGGGGGTGTGGATCTCTTCGGCCACGAGCTCATAGACCATGCGCCAGAGCCGGTTTGCCGGAGGCGGGCTGTACGTATGCAACACACACAGGTAGTCGTCATGCGCGGCAAAGGGCAGGGCTGATGCATACATCGCCGCTAGTAGGATCACGGGCACCCGATCCAAGATCCAAGCTTCCGGGACGGAGCAGGAGGGGTTCAGTCCCATCTGAGACCGAGAGACCAGTGGCAACGCCGGATAGATGTATTTCACGAACCTGTCCGAGTTAGCAATGGTGAAGTTCGCCTGTGAGACTACCGGGAACGGGAAACACCTACAAGGAAACAAGTCTCTGGCCATACTCATTCGGCACCAAGCGGATCAGCTCTTCACGGGTGGCCTCACCAGCGGTTCGACAGGCGGTCTCTTGTTTGGCCGACGCGGCCAACTCATCAGCGGCGATCATGAAATGGACAGGGATTCTGTCAGACGTTGGGACGCCGCCGGCATTGCGGAAATGAACCTTGTAGAAGCACTTGACGCCCGAGTCGTCAAAGGAGCAATGCCGAAGCAGCCATGGGTCTGACTCGGCGGACGCGCCGAATAGTTGGGCCGAGAAGCCCTCGAGCTGGTCGAGACTCTGCACAAACTGGGTGGGAGAAGGACCTACCGTGAGCAGATGGCCAGAGACGGCGGGCGATACCCCGTCCGGTGCCTGTAGATCATCCAGAGAGCCAGTAAACGGGGGCTGCGCAACCGGGTTGTGGACGGACGTGCCCCGGGACGGGAAATGGGACGGCGGCGCCGTGGGGGGATCGTCCCAGGGCAGCAGGGATGGTTCAGGGCATGGCGACTGAGTGGACGCCTTGTGAGAGCCCTGGGGCCCTTGCGACCAGGAGCACTCCCGTCTCAGCCGTTTGGGAGGCGGATTGTCAAAGGTACACGGCAGGTCGGCGGAGCGGCATCGTATACACGGCAGACCCTGGTCGGTCTGGCAGCCCAGCTTCCTCTCCCGACATTGGTCGCAGGGGCGATGCCGTTTGGAGCGATACGGACGTGCAGACATGTTTGGCGCCGGTAGGAGACAGATCCATGGTGGATGGTGGATGGCCGAGTTGCGGGCAGAGAAGAGAGGAAGTAGTGAGGTAGTCTCGACTGCGTTGGCCGAAGACGGCCGGCAAAAAGCTGCTCGGCGGTCGGCGGACGACTTAGGGTTGCCGTCGTCAGGTGATATGGCTCTATACGGGTGCTTCCTTCGACCCAGACATGCAAAGACGACATTCAACAGTCCAAGAGACAGGAGTGGGCCATTCTTGACTCTGAAAACAGGGTCGAGAAATCCTACTATCAATTTTTACTCCCAGCGACACCAATCGCCACCATTTTTCCCAGCAACCTCCCCAACACAGTCAAGTCATATACCTCGTTACCATCAACAGACAGCAGATTCTTCCTAACTCAACTGAACAACTCTCTCGATCTCGCGGACAATCGTCCGAACTCGTCTTAATTCAGGCATTTCGAAGGATGTCACCACGTGGAAATTCCGAAGCACGAGACCATTCGGTTGTTCGTGATTACCTGGCGAAAAGATCATCCAATGTTGGCTGCAGCTCTTCAGAGGAGAGGGGATGACTCACTGGCACAGATACCAGCGCGAAAGTATGCGAAAAATAGCTGACCAATTTCCGTATCTTCGTCAATCAGTCTTGGGTCTGGCCGAATCAACGCTGCGAGATAGACCGCCAAAGGAAGCCTCCAAGAGGGTGCGATGTTCCCCACGATTTCCCCGAGAGCCTGCAGGCAATCCGATAAGTCCATGACTGACAATACTGGATGGCTACTGGCGATCGGCCAGACTGCCTCGCGGAATCGAGTGACATCCAATGGCCATTCTCGACTTTCTCTTCTGGACGGGCGACGGGCGATTCGGGCAAATCGAGGATGCAAACGGTGCAATCGATCATTCTCGAAAAGAACTCTGGCAGGAAATTTCTGAGATTTGCCGTCAATATTCAAGGACCCCTGTGAGAGATATTCTCCAAGCTCAAACTCGGGCCTACTGCGTAAACATCGAAAGTCTCTCAAATTCTGTTGGCAGGATGAACGGTCAGACTTGTAGAAAGCATCGATCAGATCCTCATCGCTGATAAAGGTGCCTCCGGGGAATTGTGTCGTGTCGATCATGTAAAGCTCGAGCTCATCCAATCTCGACCCATCTTCGCTGCACCACTCCCCCCTGTATATGAATCGAATCGCAACCAGTAATGAACTGGTCCAAGACACTAACTTGTCTTCGGACCCATCGGTTGGCCACCCTCGAAGATGCAGATTGATTGAATGGGCTATCCTGGCGCGTTTCTTGTCATCTAAATGGGAAAATATGTCCTCCAAAGTTGGGTTTCTGTTTCGGTAGCCCTCGTTGGAGCGTACACCGACCCATGTCCCACTTGTTTCCACATAGGAACGAGGAGAGCACACGCGAAACAGATAACGTGGAATGTTTTCCAAAGCATCTTCAGCCAGCCCGCTACCAGGCTGAGGACAGAATGGTAGATACTCTGGCTTTCCTGACGGATTGCGATTGTTGCGTAAGAATGTCGCCAGGTCTTCCATATCTTCTATTGTCGCTTTCCCCAAATGCGCGTCAGTGAGAAATCCAAAGGAATAAACATCTCTGCTCGAGGCAGAAAGACGTGGCACGTGTAAGTTCCAGACCGCAGCTCAACCTTTCGGAACTGCGAAGGAAGTCACGTCAGGCATACGTCCAGTACCGCGGTAATGCCTTCCAAAAATCTCCTTGTTCACTGAATGAGTCGCTCATAATGCGTCATGAGGGGGAGCTTAAGGTTATGTGGACCTGTTGGATGATACAGAATAGCCAGGTATAAATGCTTTTCGCATCATCACTTCCTGTATTGTGTAAAGTAAAGTTTGCAGGCTTGACTGCAATCCATCAAGTTTTGACACATGTTGTAGATAGGTTTGAGCCTCCGTAGTCAGTGAAAGTGACTAGAATGTGTATTTCATCGCTTTAGTGACTCGCCCATGATCAAGCATCGATGATCATAGGCATGTAAATGAAGTAAGTTTCTCCTACGAGCCCCCTGTCTCTTGGTTAGCCAATCGAACCGGTCCGATCTGACGCTCTTTCGATTGTTATCTATATATGTCCCTGTCAAAGACTCAAGTTCATGAGTGTCAGCACAATCCTTAACGGCTTTTCAGCTCCAATCATATGGATGAGAACTCAATGCTTGGGCCCTCTTCAAACATGCTTGGGGCGCTTCTAGACACTGCAGATGGCCAAATTCATCCGCTCATCTGGTTGGTGAACCTCCTCGAGCTCACTCGAATTCTTGCTCGAGTTGAACGTCATAGTCCTTCTTATCTGCAAGTTTTCTTCTTAATATCGGCACTATATCCTGTTCCCAGTACCAAGGCATTATTTGGTGGAAGGCATCATGGTCAGAACACTTCTGAATAAACCTTGGTTGCAGCTCTTTATCAAAGATCGAGAAAAGACCGGTTGGGCTTGACAAAGCCAGGCTGTACCAGAAGGTTCCACGATCCCAGGCACTGTACATGACGTCTGACACCTTCAAAATGGCTGTAGAAGCTCTACCTTTGTTTTTGCGGCAAGCCTCTTCTTCTTCGGTAGCAAGTATTTTTGTGAATTCCAACCGAGCCTTGCTGTACTCATTGGTGTCAATGCGGTCCACGGCCATGTGGGACAGCCAGTGCGGGGGCTCCATCATCTCAACAGGCACAGGACAACCCCATTCGAGGTCAACGAGCGACGTTATGTTCCAATTCTCATCAACAAACATATTACTTTGATGTAGGTCGGTTAATGAAAAACCAAAGGGTCCACGACGTAGATCCCGCCGATAGAATAGCGGGAAAATCGCCCGCATTGTTATCAGGGCTGATATTTGGTAGATATAGTCGCCTGAATCATTTATAGCATTTGGCTGATTGCGTGGTCGACTATCGTGATATGCTAAAGTGTCCACCACATACGAGTCAACTGTGGAATATGTATAGTCGCGCGGTATATCAATTGGGATCCGCTCGTTCTCCAGCCCTTGGATCCCAAGAGAAAGGGGCCGGTTGCTCAGACGGAGAAACCCATCGTTGTCAACAATGAAAGACCCTATTCGTGGAAGTGGTGATCGTGATATTCTGAGGTATACTCGAGAGAGATCTCGGAAAAAGTTTGTTCGTAGTTTCTCATCGTCTCGCTTCAACGCCCATGTAGACGATAGCATGGTCCCTCTGTTGGCTTCAATGTACTCTATGATCAAGTAACCCAGATTCAGGCCTTCATCGCCGGCTGTTCCATCTCTGCGTCGGTGATGGATTGATTGTGGTTTATGCCCCCATTCCAACACTGTGACTGGAATGCATACGTTGAAACTCCCATGAAGCCATTGTTCGATACCTGCCACCTGACACGCGTCCAGGGATCGAAGGTTCAGGTGATGGGCCACAATAGTTTGGATGCAGGTCTGTTTGCTTCTTAGGAGCGCAAAAAATCTCGCTTCTTGATCGCGATAACCGAGTTGATGTAGGATATTGATTTCTTTGCACTTGGCATCTGAATAGGTGATCTTCCCATGGAGTAGCTGTCGCGTCTTAGGCATGATGCTTGCCAAGGGAAACAGCGCGAATGCTGAGAGGTGCAGGATGTTGGTTGGGATGCAAGTGGGAGTCGACGCTCTCCTGTTGCATGAAAGTAACGCGTTGTAACGTAAGGTATTGAATTATACGATAGACAGAAAGGGGACAAATCATTCCATTGATGTCGACGAGACGTGGGGTGCAATAATTACGACTAAGCCGGATGTTCTTACGACCCTCTTCAGTCCGATCATCGTGGGTTGTGTTTTGCTGACGGATTGGGCCACCCGCGACATCTGGAACGAAGTATAAGATTCTATTATTTCGAACTCCCGATAGAGGTGGAATTAGATCAGCGCAACATCAATCGATGCATAATATTGGCGTGGAAACATCTCAACCCCCTAAATACACCAAATATTATAGATTTAAGAACTAGACACAACAGTCGTGTCAATCCCATGCATGTAGTCCGGGAATTTACACGAGAACACAAAACAATTCTCCCGCGTACACCGATGTCCACAAAGACAATTCACATCATCACAAAAGGGACCACTAGGACACACCGACGACCGGGCAATATACATCAGATCAGTCCTCTCCTGCAGGTTGAGCTGCTTGGGCCCATGGGTGTGCGTGCAATAGTCACCAAAGCGGCAGAACCCCACGATATGGAACTGATTGCATAGCTTCTGTGGCTTCAGGATGTCGATGTTTGCCTTGGACGAACATTTAATTGGGAGGTCGACGCGCTGACCTCGCCCATTTCGATGGAGTACCAGCTTAATTTTGTTTCGGTCAGACTGGTCACTGGCTATGTGTGTCTCGGGGGGCGATGGGAGAGAGGAAGCCGCCTGTGCTACCGACGCGTAGTTCTGCGCCGGTGTCCTCGGTGGTGTGGTCGCTGCGCCAAAGGATAAACTTGGGGTTGTTTTCAACTTGGTGGACGTGAAGATGTCGGGGAAAGAAACCGTGGTCAGATGGGCTGCTAACTGGTTCAACTCATATCCAAACTTGGGTCCCTTGACGAGGGTGATACGGTCAGAGCCACGATGCGGGCCGAGAATGCGAGCATAGCCGTTATCTGCGGAGGCGCAGAATACGACTCGAAGGCAGTGGACGTCAAGAATGTCTTGCTCGAAATGGGCTGGCGATAGTTAGCTTTGGTTCGAAGAATCGGGTCCATAGACAGACCTCCTAGCTTTACGTCCGCACACTCTTTTCCATTCCCCGCATCGATATAATCACACAAAGTGTCAGCTTTGTTGAACCCTTGGATGAAGGGTTGTAAGCTCTGATCAGGACGAAGAATGTTCGCATCGCGATAAGCCTTGGTGAGACCCTCGACGTTGGCGTAGATGCGGATTTTACAGCGATGAGTCGCACTCGCTGTGGGATCAACTTCTCGCATATGGCTTTCAACGGACTTGATCAGAAGTCGCGCAGCCTGGTATCCGCCGTCTTGTCCGGCTTGGATGAAGTTCTCGTTGAACTAAGAAAGGGGGAAGTGAGTAGGATCTTCTAGGTAGGAAGCAGGCGGGTCTACCTACATTCATACCGTCGCCATCGACCAACACTGAGACAAAGTTGAGTTTGGCCTGAGGTAACTGCTTTAGTGACTTTTTGGGCTGTGACGTTGTATCGGCTCACCTGCTTGTGCTGCATGTCTTCCATCCTTCGCTTATACAATTTGATCTCCTCCTTGACCGAAACCACGACTCTCTTGCGGTCGTCAACTTCGTCTTTTTCGTCCTGCAACTCCCTCTGAAGCGTCTCGACATGGGAAAGAAGGTCCTGTAGATCAAAAGGTCAGGAACCGATTGGCCCATGGAGGAGATCAAGGGGGGAGGTATTCTCAGAGAACGAACGAACCATGATGATCTTGTCCTTGCTGTCCTCGGTCGCACAAGCGACTTCATGGCGCTTCCTCAGCTGTGTGATGTCCAGCATTTTAGTAAGAGTAGTCCAACTTTCGTATCTGAAAATTTTTGGAAGTTGTATCTCGTTCGTTTGTAGCAAATGCGCACAAGTAAAAGAACCGACAAGTATGGGACAAGAAAACGAGTCCATTTATAGATCCTTCTCAAGCACGATGATTGTAGATGCCAAATCAACCACGGCGCTTACACAGGCCGGATTGCTGTCAACTATCAGACCCTTTGGAGGGCTGGTTGGCTGATGGATTGGGTCGGCGCTTGCATCGGTCGAGGGAGGGGATGCATACAACGCAACGCCATGGGGCCCAGCGGCAGGGCGCAAAGCGATAGGATAGCATCTGACAGCCTGATGCACTGGCGGTGCTGTTTCAAGTGCGACAAAAATAGATGATGGCGTGTGTATCCATGTTGTTTCGTGCGAGCGTGGCAGGGCGCCAATACTTTTCCTATGAGACAGTGTTAGTTATCCATCAGCCACCCATCGGTGAACGCAGGGATAAAGCCGATATTTAGAGGATACTCGTTCAGGCGACCTCTCGGATAAGACTCCGGGGTGGAGTAGGGATCCGATGAGGCCACTCGACGAAGCTGGGGTTATCCCATCGAGCCACCCTCTTTAGAGCCGAGTACGGCGCAATGATATTGCTGGATAGTCTCATACTTCAACCACTGCCCCTCAGTGAATTACCCGTGATCGGCGGCCTTTCTCCAACCCCACGGCACTAGGTAGTCTTGATCAGGAAAAGACTCACTCGATCACGACTCCAATTCGGAGGAAATCCGAGCCGTCCCCACTCGTCGCTGTGTCTTGACTGCGGAGTAGTATCTACAGACGATACTAGAGATACCCCAGATATTAGCCTCCCCACACCCCAGACTCACCCATGAGGGGGGATTCAACATCCGGCCAATGACGCTGGGATCGGCGATTTTGTTCGCATGCACAAGGAATTCGGAATACCCCCGTTTCCCGCATACCGCGGCGGATATAAAAGGACCTTTGCGCCTCGCAGTGCAGCGGGGTCACGTCTTTCCACCTCTTTCTGCCAGATTCAAGCAGAGGAGTTCGATTTAGCTCTACTAGGAATAACCGTCACGATGGAGACCCAGAAGAAACCCTTCCTCGGGCTGACGGGAGGATGGCTGACCTTCTGGATCACGGTGAGACGGACTCCCATATGATATGATTCTGCGAGCGAAAAGCCCTAACATGGTCTATCTGACAGCTGGCCTGTGCTACCGACATGACGCTATTCGGCTATGATCAAGGGGTCTTCAGTAAGTGGCACGTTTGAGTGACGATTCTTGCCATCCTCGCAACACCAATTCACACCCGGTTTCACAGGTGGGGTCGTGGTCACCGACGACTTTCTCGAAATCCACGATCTGGTGGGACCAAGCAAGACTACGACGCTGTCGACCGTCACGGCAATCTATGATGTGGGCTGCTTTCTCGGGGCCGTCCTTGCCTTCACCGTGGGGGAAAGACTCGGCCGCAAGAAGAGCATCCTTCTAGGTACAGCGATTATGGCAGTGGGAACCATTCTGCAGGCCTCATCATACAGTCTGGCCCAGATGTTTGTCGGCAGAATAGTCCTTGGGTAGGTACAAATTTCCGCAGGTGAAGGGTGATGTGACTGAGACTTTTGTAGGATTGGAAACGGTGTCAACACTGCTACGGCGCCCGTCTGGCAAACCGAAACCGCTCAAGCCCGGTGGAGAGGAAAACTGGTCATTCTTGAAATGGGTTTGAATGTTGGGGGCTACTGTATTGTCAATTGGATCAACTATGGATTGTCTTTCAGGGGAGGGTCCATTGCATGGCGGTTGCCCATTGCCTTGCAGCTCTTCTTCATCTTCGTGCTGTTTGCCACCATCCCATGGCTACCAGAGTCGCCTCGGTAAGTGCTTCATACGGTGTGTCCCACTATGAAGCAGCTAGTTTTGACACATTCTCAGGTGGCTTTTAGCTCATGACCGAGAAGATGAGGCTGTCGAGGTTCTGTCGTGCATTGAATCCATGCCAAAGACCGACCCATATATCCAGACCCAACATGAGGAAATCCGCTTCAGCATCCAGTATGAGAAGGAGAATGCCATCCGCTGGCGAGATCTACTCCGTCACAACAAACTGGACGGGACCAAAACCCTTCGTCGGTTGCTCTTGGGTGCGGGCACTCAGGCAATCCAGCAGTTCCAGGGTACGTCTCCCTTGTTCTATCCCAAGTCCTCATTAACTCTCCCCAGGGATCAACATCATGAGTTACTATCTTCCACTGGTACTCATCAAGTCGGTGGGACTCACCAACACAATGTCGCGGTTGTTAACGGCCTGCAATGCAACTTCGTACTTTGTCTTCTCCTGTCTGGCCATGACGTTGGTTGAGAAATTCGGTCGCCGGGGCTTGATGATGCTCTCCGGGTCTGGGCAGTTCCTATCCTTCTTGATCATCACCATACTGCTCCGCTTTGCCGAGAAGGATGAAGTCTTCGGAACGGCCTCGGTCGCTTTCTTCTTCCTTTATCATATTGCCTTCGGGATTGGAATGCTGGGAGTCCCCTGGCTGTATCCTACCGAAATCAATTCGCTCCCGATGAGAACGAAAGGAGCAGCCGTGGCGACTGCGACCAACTGGTACGTCGTCTTCACCTTTCCGTGTCTGCTTCAGTCATCTGACATTCATATTCACTAGGATAACCAACTTTGCAATCGTCGAAATCACCCCGATTGGAATTCAAAACATAGGTTGGCGATTCTGGATCGTGTGGACCGTCCTGAATGCATTTTTCCTCCCGGTGATATATTTCCTGTATCCCGAAACTGGTGAGTGAATTGGACGGCAGGATACAGTTTCGAGCTAGACATCTGCTGACATATCATAGCGAACCGCACGTTGGAAGATATCGATGCCTATTATCGAACTAATCCTTCCCTGATTGTCGTTGGAGACGCCGATGCGATCTCGACTAAGCGTCCGCTTCGCTTTATCCAGCATGAAGATGAGGAGATTCAGCGCAAGGCAAAGGGCGCGGTACATGAGGGTCTCGAGGGGGATTCTGCTTCGGTGGAGCATGTCGAATGATGTTTTTTTCAATTCAATGGGGTTGACGGTAAATAAGGCCGAGTTTATTATATGATGGGGAGACTATGGTATCGAGAGCTATGGGAGGGACGGACTAGATAATTTTGCTGCGTAGATAGGTAGGCAAAGGCTATTGAAAGCAATAGATCACATAGATGGGGCCAGAGTTCAGTACCTACCACTCGGTAGACAAGTGGAAGGTCTTTGCTTATTGGACTAGGACTGTCTATCACTAAATGCGGCAACACGTCGACGAACATTGTCTTTCCTGTCTCTACCAATTTTAGTGCTAACCACTGAACGATTACAAAGCCCGTTGCATAATTCGTTTCTGAACCCCTCAAGGTCGAATCATGATTCACTCAGTGTCTATGCCCCACAGAGATTAAGCTCATATCAAAACATTCATGGAATATATATAAGAAAGAAACAAAGCCGGAAACCCAATCACGCTAGTTTGACATCGCGCGCAGATCTTCAAAGCATCAGCATCAGCATCTATATTCATCATATCGGAACAGATCGCAATATCTCAATCATCCGACCGGCCAGAAGACAAAGAAGGAAAGCTTACGCAAAGTACTCGTCAAACTTCTCCTCCGTCACCTTTGTACAGTCGAACCCGTAGATCTCCCGCTGGACATCCGCATCGGCCCACTTATCCGGCACCGGACCCTTGCCCTGTCGCAGCGCCGCAAACTGCTTATCCCGCTCCTCCTTGGCGGCGCCGTCGCCCAGGTGCAGAGCCCGGCCGGACGCGGCGGCCAGGTCGACGAGCGCGTAGGCACGGTCCTTGCGCACCTTCTCGTAGACCTTGAGGGCCTTGTGGATGGAGGCGGGGGTGGTGTCGGGTAGCTTGGAGAGGGCGACGGCGATGACGGCACCGTCTTCGATGGCCTGGGCGGCCCCCTGGGCGAGATGGGGCAGGGTGGGGTGGCAGGCGTCGCCGACGAGGGCGACCGAGTCGTGGACCCAGGTGGGCAGGGGATCGTGGACGCGCAGTTTCCACTCGCAGACCTCGCCGTCTGGGACGAGGTTGAGCATGCGCTGGACCATGGGACAGAAGTCACTGAAGACGCCCAGCATGGCGGACTTGGAGCCGCGGGTGGTGTAGGTGGCATTGGTGGCGGCGGCGAAGTTGGTGTCGGGTTGCGTGGTGGACAGGTTGTAGATGGTGTTGTTGGAGACGGGGTAGGCGATGATGTGGCGCTTCTCGCCGATCCAGCGCACCACCTTGGTGCTGTTCATCAGCTCCAGGAGCTCCGGGTCGTCCTGGATCTGGTCCTTGTGGATCATGATCCGGTAGGCGGCCTGGTTCGTGTCCTTGACATCTGTCTTGACGCCCAGCAGCTCCATCATGGCCACGCGCGTGTGGCTCTTGATTCCGTCCGCGCCGAGGAGGACATCCACCTCGACCTCGTACGGCGCCTGGCTGGAGTCGCGCGGCACAGCGGTGAAGCTGGGACGCGGACCGAACTTGACCTTCTCGGTGGTGGTGGAGAAGTGGAAGCGGATCTCGGGGTGGCGAAGACATCCCTGATACAGACCGTTGGCAAGCGAGGCCCGATGGCCGACCATATGCGGATATCCGTACGTCGCGCGGATGTATTCGAGGTTCACATGGGCGAGTTCGGAGTCGGCGGCGCCCACTGTCAGAGATTGTCAGACCATTCCTCTCTTGCCTATCAACGCTCAAGCCGGAGAATACTCCCATACCTCGTACGCTTGTCTCGGTCAAGTTCACGGCCTCGGCCTCAATGCCCTTCCACACTCCGAGACGGTCCAGCACGCGCGCCATGTTGGGCGCCAACTGGATCCCCGCGCCCACAAACCCGAGATCGGACGCGGTCTCGTAGACGTCGATGTGCTTGAACCCCTTCTGCGCCAGGGCCAGGGCGGTGGTCAGCCCTCCCATGCCTAGAATGCGTTAACCGACTGCGCCAGAGGGGTGGTCGGTCCTGACGGCGACTCGTACCTGCGCCAAGAATGGCGATCTGGAGATCTTGCGGAGCTTTGGACATGGTGACGGTGACACTGTAGCGTCCACGAGGCGTGACTGATGAATTGGAGCTGAGATGAATGGATCTGGAGAGGAAGCACGTCGTGAGCGCGGTGGATTGGATTTAAGTCGCTGGATGATGGGGCGGCAGAAGACTTAGCCGTGAGGACGTGGGGAAGTTTTCCCACAAGTCCCAAAGGAGTAATTCTCCCTCCGCTTTGGTACGATCAGAGCATCTCCACCTCGGCAGTTTGTCCCCCGTGGGGCGAGGCAGTTGCAAGTCCGAGTGTCCAGTTGGGTAATCATCTCCGAGCGAACACACATACGGGAGCATACACGGAAAAGATTATATTCACGCCGATAATCATACTGAAGAATTATATGTAGTCTAGGAGAAAACTGAGTAGTCATACATACATACATCGAAAGGCAACCTCTCCACCATGCCGCTTCAAGCCATCCCTTGCATCGTCCCCGATAGGCGCTCCACAGCCGACCACGCAAATAGATTCATCCTGGGACGGGGAGCCAAGGACCAGCACGCAAGGGAGAATGGAGACGCTCTAGAATCCCTCGCCGAGGGTCTTTACAATGTCCCCGACGGCATCGCCAACATCGGGCAAGTTCAGGCCAGCCAGGAGCCCCGCCAGCTCGGGGGACAGGTCAACCAGAGTCATGGAGCCATCCTCACCCAGGATGATCAGGATGCATTCCACAATGGGCGCAATCTCCCGGAGGAGGTCGCCGACGGTCGCGAGGCTCTCCACGATGTCGCCCGTGGCATCGCCGGCTTCCGGGCCCGCCAGAGCAGCAACCAGACTGGCAGCAGGCTCGCTCAGCTCCACCAGGGACATGGAGGTGTCGTCACCGGCGATTTCGAGGATGCAGCGCACGACCGGGGCAAGGTCTTCGATGAGGCCCTCGTCCGAACGCTTCTTCAGGTGGCTGCCGGTCTTGCCCACGATGCTGCCAACCGGCTCGGCGATGCTGTCGGCGCCAAGCTCCTTGAGGAGATCAGTCACAGAGGGACCCAGCTTCATCAGGGTGTTTCCAGTGTCCTTGCCGGTGTTGCCCAGAAGCAGTTCGGTGGGGTTGCCCAGATCCTGCAGGAGCTGGCCGATGGAGGAGCCGCTCTTGACAATGGAACCCACGGGGCCGCCGGGCAGACCCAGGCTGGAGACGAGCTTCTCGGCGCCAGGGCTGAGGCGGATGGAAAGCTCCTCGGCGTGCTCACCGATGACGGTCAGGAGCTTGTTGACCTGAGGAGCCTCATCTTGAATGATGTGACCAGTGCCGTGGCATCCGTCCTCGTCGCAGCCCTCGTGCTCTCCATCATCACCAGGGTTGCCGGGGTGCTCTTCACCGTCGTCGTCGCCCCCATCACCAGGGTTGCCGGGGTGCGTTTCACCGTCGTCGTCGCCCTTGTCGTCGCCATCGTCGTCACCCTCGTCGTCGGTGTCCTTGTCGGGGTTGCCGCCAGGGTGACCGGGGTGCTCCTCACCGTCGTCATCGCCATGGTCATCGGTGTCCTTGCCGGGGTTGCCAGGCACGCCGGTCGAAGGGGAGGTCTCAGGGCTGGAAGAAGGAGCCGGGTGAGTCGGGGTGGTGGAGGGCACAGGCACAGTGATGCTGGTAGGCATAGAAACAGGTGGCTGTGTTGCAGGAACACTGGTCGAGCACTCCTCATCGGCAGGCTTGCTGGGATGAGCGGGAGGAGCAGTGTGCGAAGCCGGAGGCGCTGGGTTGTTGGAAGGCGCCGAAGGGCCCGGCTCAGACACCGGAGCAGTATGCACAGGAAGCTCCGAAGTGCCTGGCTGAGGCTCAATGGGCTGGCAGATACACTGCATCTGGGTGTTGGGGCCCCAGGAAGGGTTCGCCGCCGCGCAGGCCGCCCAGGCGAGGGCAGTAATGACAGTCGTCTTCATGACGAAGAAAACAAGAAGGATAGAAGGATGTAAAAGAGTGACAGGTGCTAACAGACGCGGTCGTCGTCAACGAAGGACAGGCAAAAGAAAGACCCAGGGAGGGAAGGAAATGAGAGACTGGTTGCATCTACCATGCTCGAGGGAACCCATGCGACGCTGTATTTATACCACGCCCCCGGCCAGGGAGCACATCCCAATAGAATCCCCATCGGTCGGCCCAGATGTTCGCCCTCCTCTCTCCGCCAAGCAGGGGCTATCGAGGTCATTGAAAGTGGCTGAATGGGAAGCTCCGCCGTGCATATCGGTACGAGAGGCCAGCCAGACATGAGTCCTTAAAGGGCGCCAATGTGGATTCGTCCCAAATTATCATCGGATTTTCCCCCCATCTTTGGATCTATCACAAGAGGCTTGCAACCATTTGTTAGCCACGATCCTTGTGTTTTCCGCGTCCAATATCCGTCCATCTCCGTTGCGTGGCCGTTTACCTGCTCGGGCAGACCTGCAGTCAAATTCACAATGCGCGTGTCCGGAAAACGCCAGTTCCCCAGGACAAATCTATCGAAAACCAACTCTCCATCGCAAACTTGACCATCTTCCCATAAAAGGGGGGCCTGATTCTTTGTCTTGGGCCGCCACTGCCCGTGCAGCTCGGACGCATGGCTGCATAGACTATCGATGTGGCGTATATGATCTTCCCGAAGCTTATTTGGCGCAGTTCGTCGAGCTTGATGTGGGCAAACCGCTCCCCAGGACCCATCCAGAGAAGTCACGCTGCATTGTTATCTCTCTGTGAGGGTGAAGGTTTTACCCCTGAGCTTGCACTCAAAGTCCAGTCAGGGGCTGGTGCTCTTCCCACGGTGAAAAGGGGATCTCTGGACACCTCCCCTACCACAAGATCGTTTGCAGGGACTGTGACAAGCGCTGCATCCAAGTGGGGGGAGGTCGCGGAGGCCCTCTGGGGTTTCCCCAGTATCCTCTTCCCTTGCCGTTGGGCGTGTTTGGATTCCGGCAGCGTGGGTGTTGATAGTCTTCGACGGTGCCCATCGGCCACATGGGCACGACACAGATTTCGTTATCCGCACACCCACCACACTCTTTCCAAGTCGTCCATGATAAATATTCCATCAAACGAGTTAGATGGGTCAGGGCGGTGTCGTAGTCCGGTTGGTTCGAGACCTCCGTGAGAGTTGCACAAATGCTGCGCGCGACGGACAGCACGGCGCCGCCAGCGATCCCATTCGTAGGAGCATTTGCAGGAAGAAATTGTGTGGCACACCGGCCAATCTCAAGAGACGTGTTCCGGTTGCTGGCGTCGGTAAACGGGCCTAGAATACCCTCAATCTCTTCATGCAGCTGCTCGATCGTTGAAAGTTGCCCCGACGCAAGGAATCTGAGGGTGTGTGCATAGCGCTCCACAACCATGTCAGCAATCGTTTGCCAATTGGTGGTGATTTCCTGCAGGTTTTGCTCCATAATCAAGCGGTGCAGGTCAGTACGCATCGGCTCTAGTGCCTCCGTAGGTAAATGCGACAACCGTGGGAGCTCGAGAAGGTCCCCATCCGGGGAACGGAACAAGTCCAGCTCGTAGACGTAGGCAGTCACGAAGTCATCATAATTCAAGATGACCCTGTTACCTCCGATGCCATTGTAGCGCGCTGCGACCGCCTTGATCCAGCCCGTCGCCCCATCCAGGGGCCCTTTCACTCTGCCCTTACCCGACCCAGGAGGCCCTGCCGTGTCTTTTTCCTTGCGTTTCACCTGCGTGACACGAACTTCTTTGAGATCGCGGGCGAAATCACACAGGATGATCTCGAAACCAGCCTCCATGCGAAGGACCCCGTCGATCCGGCCGTCCCAGACCTGGCTAGCCATGCGACACAGCATCTCCGCCCGCTCTTGATCCTGGTGTCCCGACGTTTGGTCCCGGAAGAGGATCCGATCCTGGGAATCCAGTGTACCGTTTTCAGATTTGCCGGCCGACATTCCATCGATGTATAAGAGACACAGGTCCTTCGCTGCTGCATATGTATGGAGCCAGCCTCCGGCGACTGTGCTCTCTCCAGACACAGGGTTTCGCTCGGGCAATGACTTCCCGGGCTTTCCCTCATGGTCTTTCTTCGGGCGAGACCCGTGTGGGAAAGGGTTGGTGAAGACCATGGCATGCTCCGGCTCAAACGCGAGCCATTCGGTGCCGTTGACAGGCTCCCGCGAATGATCTCCATGGTACAGCTGAGTGCCCTCGGGTACAGTCGCGAGAAAGAAGGACATGCCATTGTGATGCAGAGAGGACCCCCATTGTCGCATGGCTGCGTGGACCGTATTGAAGATGTGGTTGGCATTAGGGGGGAAATGCATCTCCCCCGCGCTGGTGGAAATGTGTTGTGGGAGTAGCAGGAGGGCCATACAGCACTTGGCCATCGACCAAGGAAAGCCTGCCATGATGTTTGTCTTCTCTCCCTGTCGCATAGGTTCTGTCAGGCAGTGTTGCAGACGACGATCGATCTTATCAATCTGGTGAGGAGGGCGTGGAGGGCGAGATGCTAAATTAAATGCATTCAGCTAAGTGGGGTCCGACGCGTCATCTCACGCTCTCAGCACTAGAGGATCTTCCAGGTACCTATCAGTTCGGGTCGACGGCCGGCCGTAACGACCGGAGAATATAGCATTGGACATGCCCTCGGAGATAAGCATGGATGAAGACCTGTGTTGTGGGTGAGGTGGACAGACATGATCCGCTATCGTATAGTACTCCCACACGCCAAATTGTATGGAAAGTCATGACCCAACAATGCGACAGACAAAACAGACATGAAGCCGAAAGTAAAGCTGAAGTTGAAGTTGAAGTTGAAGTCGAAGTCGACAAGCAAGACTCGTAGGGGGTCAGTAAGTCACATGTCTCAAGCGCCCTCGCATAAACCATCTCCCCCAACAACTTCAACCCTCACCATCACTTCACCACCACCACCACC